>APFE030968505.1:41201-155852 GCA_000404065.3 Pinus taeda
TTTTTTGTTTGGAACTTTGTTTCAACTTTCAAATTTCATTGTCTCCTCAAATTCCATTTTTTTCTTATGTTTATTTAAAATTTTATTTGTAATTTTGTTGTAGATGCCTGGTGGCAAATGTATGGAAAAAGGGTACCCTTTTTGCAAAAGTTGGCCATTCGCATCCTCAGCCAAACATGTAGCTCCTCAGGATGTGAGCGCAACTGGAGTTTATTTGAAAAAATACACAATAAGAAGCGCAACAGGTTAACACTTAAACATTTAAAATATTGCAAATTTCGAAATAAATTTTTGAATTCATTAAAGTTTAAACAATATTTTTTATTATTAATTATTAATTATTATTTCATGATCTTTGTACAGGTTGGAGACCCAGAGACTTAATGACATGGTGTATGTCTACTACAATCTTCGATTGTGGGTGAGGCAACTGGAGAAGACACCTAGTTTGGAGGCCATCTCATTGGATGGGATTGACACCACTGCTGCATGGAGGGTCGAGGACGAGAGGCCTCTCATGGAGGCTGCTGAAGATTGGTTAGGGCAGGATGTTGTGGAGGGGGAGGAGGAGCAGGAGCAGGTGGAGGAGCAGGGGGAGGAGGAGGAGGAGGAGGAGGAACAGGAGGAGGAGGTGACATCGCCTGCCCGGGCTACTGCCACCAGTAGAGGACGTGGTCTACCTCCTCTACCTCCTATTTCTAGTTCTTCAGCTAGTAGAGCACATCAGACTCCACTGCCCTCTCCACCAGCACAGACACCAGCATCTACATCGAGAGGGAAAGGGAAAGGGAAAGCTATTGCATTTTTCTCGCAAGAGGGGCAGAAGAAATCAATAGGATTAGACTTTCATTTTATTGTATATGACATTATGACATGATGAGATACATTATCATATTTTTTGTTGATATTTTGAGGCTGAGTTGGGACTCAGGAGTCAGGACTTACTATTCAGTTCATGATTCAATGTTATGTGTGATTTTAGCGCTAGAAATGATATTAAACATCTTATATATTAGTTTTTTTTATCATATTTATGTGTCAATGTATTTATTTTATGTTCTAGATGGTTTAGATATTGAAAAAATTGAAAAAAAATGAAAAAAAATGAATATTTTTGTTCCAAACGCTTTTTTCCTGCTTTTTTCCGCTTTTTTCCCGATTTTTCCGATTTTTTCATTTTTTTCCCCGCGCCGATTAAATCCCGCTCGCGCTTTTAACAACATTGCTTGTGATAGACCTTCGGACGACTGTGATGACACTTGCCTGACGGTGCTTACAACTTTGTGTGTGAGTGCGATGGGTGTTCACACAGTGAAGACAACGTAAACACACAAAGACAAACCTTCAAACTATCCAGAATAAGATTACAAGCATGACAAAGAAATCAACATGCCAAAAGATGACCGCTGGTCAAACAAGCAAAAAAGGTGAAAATACTTCACAAGAGCTCATTGGGTGAGCTCGAGTGTTTGCAACCATCAAAGGAAAAACCAAGGAAGGCTCCGAAATTTGGATGCAAGCCAAAATTTTGGAGGGTGTTGCAGTCGCTACAACACTCTCATATAGTGGTGCCTCAGAATGTTTGATGCATCTGTAAAGCCCAAAAGCTTCAGGCCCTTCTTAGGCTTGAATTTGAGTGCTTATTCTTTTGTAGTGGATACAAGAGCCATTTTTGGTCCATACTGAAAACCCTTGATCCTTGTATTTGGAGGAATTTTCTTGTCATGATCTTTCCTACCTTGGTAGACAACATCCACCTTCACTTCTCGTGTTGCATTTCAATCATTTGGACGTGCCATGTTTGAATATCTATTTAAAGGAGGGATACTTTCTTTCCTTGTCTTCTTATAAACCCACACCTGAATTCTCATCATAGGAGTCTGCTCCAAGTTACCTCTGAATACAATTACTAGAAAAATGTTCTTGGCTTCCATAGCACCCAGTAGTGAGGTTGAACTTTCAACAACTCTCACTTCTGCTTGTGTTTGCTTTGAAAATATGTTTAAAAGGGAAAGATCTTCACAAAATAACTTTGATTTAGTTCGTCTAGGCATCCTCTGTCGGATAATTACAATGTCAAGCTGGATACCGTGCTCTTCCATCTGGTTAGCAATTATGTCTACCTGGTCCTCTTTTGTTCCTTCTTCAGGTTCTTTGATCAAGGATTGAGCAATTGTAATTAAACAAAGGCGTTTATTTCCTGCACTCTTTCTTCCAACTTCCGTTATAACTTATTGGCAAGTCTACTCCAACTACTATGGCATCCAAAAAATCACCTGGAACCATTCCTCTTGGTATCCTATTCAAGGCTTCAAGAAGATCCTCATCAACAGCTTTAATAGGCCGGAAATCAACAACACTCTCATAGCCACCAACTTCCCTCTGCAGATCATTGTCAGCTTCTAGCTCCGATTTAAGACCTGACATTCTTTTACTGTAACTAAAACCTGTAGGGTGCAATGCTTCATCTGCCATTTTTTCCAAGTTTGCTAGAACATTTAAAGACTTGCTTTGGAAGGCCCAGTGAAAACCCCAGTGAATATACTTAAGGTGTTTTTATTCAGACAGATTTTTGAATTGTATTTCATTGGCAAACTTATCACCTAAGGTTGATTCGTAAAACTCCTTTACCATGCCAACCTCCTTATTCTTGCCTCGATCAAACATAGTGGCTGTCCAAATTCCTTTCTGCCTCCCTCCGGTGCATATGATAGAAGTGGTTCATTTGTAAATAAAAGAATATGATCCATGAGGCTTCCCATGATACGCTGAGGCCCAATATTATAGACATCACTAGACAGTAATTTATTTACTGCTAGGCCAATTCTGCCACTGTCTATCTTTCCAATTCTGCTCATGTCACCACCAACATTACAAGAATTGGAAAAAGCCTTTCATAGTTTTGTCCTTCTTTAATCTTTGGGCAAGTGTCCTGTCATTCTGCAGTGGAATAGCAATAATTTCTTCGACAATGATGGAGCAATCTTCAGTAGTGCCATCCACATCCCATACATGACCAGATGGTTGACAAACTAAATCACCATTTCTGTTATTTGTCAAAGAATCAACTATGGGCTTGCATAGTGCTTCATCACCATCTTGAGCATGATATCTGGGGAGGCCAACCTCATATCCTTCTCCACATTCTTCCGGGTTTGTGGCCACTGATTTATCTTCGAGTCTGCAACCTTCCTTTTCCTTTCTTGCTCTCTCTGACCGGACCCAAGCCTCGATAAGTTCTGTCACTTTTGTGAAAGCTTGACAGTAATTTTCTAATTTTTGAGTGGGAGGCATTTCTCTTAGCTAGGAGGCATTTCTCTTAGCTAACTTTAGCCTTTAATTCCGGTACTGGATTTTTTTTCCTTGATATCACCCACAACTGGCCAGGGTCATGCTATGGTGTCATAAAATGGAGGGTTTCCCACAGGCTGAGCCAAGATTAGGGCTCTGATGCCACCGTAAGATTCCGCTTTGACAAACTTCTGAACTTCTTTAGAAATTTCTGAGTTTTTTAGTTGAAGTTTCAGGGAAATATTTCTTCAAACAGTTCTGTTACACTTTAATGTAGGTGATGTTTTCATAAGTTGGCCTCACTGTACATTGTTTTTAATTCCTCCACATGTATCAACAGTCTCCAGACAATTGTATATTTGGCAATAGTTAACTTTAGAAATATAATGCAATGGATCATAGACAGCAACCTTTACAAATAGATAGTTTCATTCAAACTTGAATAGACAGAGAGCAGATTGGAAGATGGAACCTGATATTTAGTTGACTGTCAACACCAGAGAGTACATAAGCAATTATTTAGCTCATCAGGGTGATGCTCCAGCACTTGCTGTGATATATGCTGCCCATAATTTTGTTTCAGCACCCAGCCCTCCGAATATGACTCTAAAGGTGATATGCAAGCCCTCTAGTGAAGCTACATCAGCAAGGAATGAGGGAGAAATAGCTTTTGACCTCCTCAATGTGACCTCCAGAACTCAGAATAAAACCTTGGGAGAACAGTCTCATGCTCAACACCAAAAATACGACGAGCCTATGGCTATTTGAAGCACCCCACCATCCACAGGTTCAGTGTTTTAATGAAAACACTGCCCAGCAAGAAATACGACCCAGCTTTCATCCAACAAGAATGTCAACTCGTTCCTTCTAGAGAAATAAGCTCCAGCAGTTAGAAATGCGTCAACCCACCAAGGAAAATTAAGCCAACTCCCTGTTTTCACCTTCAGGAAGGCTCGACCCAGCTCAATAATTCTCAATGGGAAGCGTGCTGCCTTGATGCGCTCAACATGAGTCAGGCTAAGTTTTACGCTCTCTTTGGAGAAATATTTGGTCTGGCCCCACCATAAGAGTCTGCAGTCTCTCGATAATTTGTGGGTCCCATGAAACTGCATTATTTACTGATATTAATTTGTCTTTGACACTTCATTCTCCATGAAGCCTTCAGCTTGTCATAGGAAATAGGAAAATGCAGTATAAGGATATAAAACAATTGATAAGGCTGAGTGCCTCAATATTTCTTAGAAAATTCATTCTCCATTGAAGCTCTACGGTGAAATCTGAGTGATTTCACTCTCAGACTAGGGGGTCTTGTTGCAACACCGAAGTCTGCTATGGCAGCTAGGGCTCCAAAGCCCTCAACTTCCTCTTCCAACTGTCTCCAAGAGCTCTCTCTTCAAACTCACACAATGTGCGAATGAATTAGAGTCTCCTCAATTCTTCTTTAATGTGTTTAGGATTGTCTTTTCATCTTCACCTTCCCTAAAAGTCTTTTCATCTTCACCTTCCCTTTTCTCTCTTTATTATTATTTTCTTTTTTCTTTTTATTAAATTCACTTTTATAAAGTCACTTATGATACTCCACTTTATAAAGTTAAAGTGACATCCAACTTGCCTAGGAAATATCATCCTTTCTCCTTTAATAAAGTCCGAAATTGCAAAACTCCTAAGTGATTTTGCATGCACAAAATTTGGGAACATTACACTGGCAACCACCAAAGTCCATGAAGATGGTGCACACTGGGCTCCAACTTGGGCACTATCATGCTGACCTCCAACAGACCATAAATGCCCAATCCACTATCCACACTTGCTTCACTATCATGCTGCTCTCCAACAGACCATGATTGACCAATCCTAACTGTAGCATCTGCTCTCTAGTTAGGGCATCCAATCACCTAGGAAACCATTCCTCTTGGCTGCCAGCATACTTCACAAATTGTCCTATCCTAGGACATCCAACTAGCAAATCAAACATCAACAAGAGAGCACAAACTCCAACACGCTGCTGGTCTACTCTTCTCCTAGGGATCTGTGCTAGATGAGCTCTGGTTAGGGCTGAAGTCACACTGCTACAATACCCAAAACACTGAATCTCTGTGTTCTCTTGTCCAAAAACTTGCCACCCTTCACTGTCCTTCAAGGCTTCCAATGCACTGCTGTAGGGCCCAAGGATCCTCCTCAAGATACCCTACAGCTCTCAGACCTGCTACAGCAAGGAGTTCGGATCACTGATCAAAGGTTAACACCATCTGTTTAGGCTGCGGTGTCTTCTTGGAGGGTATGGGTAGGGGAGGAGGTCCTCACTAGGCCTCTCGGCCCTCCAACAATTCTCCACACATGCTGCTGTAGCTACAGCACACCTGCGGCCCAAAACAGAAGCACATAAAAACCACAGAAACCTTCACATCTACCTCTAAATCAGCGGCCTGATCTGGCAAGGAAGACACACTCAATCATAAGAGAAAAGTTGCCCACACAGTCCTTCTAGCCCTCACTTCAGCTGCCTTAGGTCTGTGACTTTTACTCACAATGAATCTGCATCCAACTCAGAGACAATACCCCTCAAGATGCTCGTCCTCCTTCTGCCCTAGCTGCCTCAGACTTCACTGCCAATTTCAGAGCTAATCTTGACGTTGAATGCACTTAGGATATGAGGAATAGCCTCACACTTCACCTCTTTTTATACAAGACACTAGGGCAACGTCTATCCCATCTAGGGCCTTACTTAAGCTAATTTGACCCTTCTTCTTGAGCCACATTTGCCCATACTTAACTTCAAAAATTAATATTTTCATTTCTACAACTCGGGTTTTGACGATTTTTGTTGCTTCCTGTTCGTCTCAGCATCCTCTGTCATCTCCATCCATCACATGTAGAAATATCCTCATGGTTTTGGCCCCAACATCGATGGGTTCAAAACCCCAAGCTTGGGTTTCAAGCCCACAAAAGACTTTTGTGCGCCAACTCCTTCACAACCCTCAAGCCCAGGGTTTGGAGTGCCTCCCAAGCGACAAATCTCAACAGGGATGCGCTTAAAGTGTTTTTTTATTTTTTTTCCAATCTGTTGCCCCCATTTTAGCGGGTTACAGTCACCCTTCACCCTTCAGGATGTTTCTGCACTGAAGGGGCACGTTTGTGTAATCTTTAGATGTGCTCAGGTGCATTCCGTCCCTGTTTGGACTGTACTCAACACAGGGATGCCTTGGTTTGGGTGTACTAGACCCTCGGCAAGGCATTTCCATTATTCGATGTAGCAGAGATCTGAAGGTATGATGACCGTTAAAATGACTCAAATCTTTTGTGACATGTCACCATTTAGGTACCAGTATATTTTTAATCAGATATTTTATGTCTCGCAGGGACCACCTACCTTATAGTTTAGAGGTAGGAATGTCTTGTATTGAAAATTGTTAGAGAGTCTTTTGCTATGTTATGAACTTATGATCGAGCTGCTCATCATATATCAGATTCTCTCTTATTTTTGCAGGTTGAAGATCCAACAGCACCCTGTGCAACAAGGACAAAGGTAGTAATTTGTTAATCATTTAGATCAAGACAACAACCATGATCCATCTCAAGAAGGATACTTTGACTGGAGAAAAATGTTTTAGCATCTATTTATTAATTGATATTTTACCTAGTGGAGGATTTTAACACTAATGGATACTTATCCCATTTTGTGTTGTGTTTGAAGGTTGAAAGGCAAGAGATGTCTTCTACTGTGAGCCAAACTCAATCAACTAGCAATATTAAATCAGAGGTAATAATCCTATTGGAGAGATTGATGTTCTTTCTAGCTAAATGATTTTCAAGTTGCTGTTAAAGACACTTTGTCTTTTGGCATTTGCGAAATAACATCAAATAAGTCCATTTTTTGCTCACTCTCCTTATGTAGATCTCCAACACATGCCTGGTTGGATTGGTCAATGCCATGTATATCTAGTGTCTTCCTAGACTGTTTTATGAAAAATTTATCCTTCCCATGCCTCTGGAAACAATAGGACTACAGATGGAGACTCCATGTGATGGTTATAAATGTACATCGTATGTTATAACTTACCCCTTTGAATCATCATGCACAAAGGTGAACTCAACTTCAGATAGTTTGGGTCAAAGGCAAAGTCAACTTTCTGTGGTCTGTGTATAGGTGCCGTGTTCTTTGTGGGTTCTTCTATCTTGTGACTGTTGTCCTTTGGTGATCTATTCTTAATTACAATTTACAACTGGACTAAAATTCAAGGTGGCATATCACTAGTTGAGTATTTTGTTCCTTGCTGCTCTTACTACCTATCTCTTTGTATATCTTTCCTCATCTCAAGTCAATTGTTCTTTTATGCGTACGCATTTTTGTTACAGACACCTCTGACATTGCTATTGCAGTCTACCAGCTACGCCTTTGCTTGTGGATCACGTTGCTTTTTGATCCTTTCTAATTTCAGATCGTTGTACTAAACCAATGTCATAAAGTATGAAACAACTTTCTTATTCATATTATCAATCTTTTCTGACTTAATATAGCTATGAAACCACTTTGCCATTTTCTATATCATATTCTATTAGGCTTATCACAATTTTTGTAGTGTAGACACCCTGTCCCCAGAATATACACTGATGTTGATAGCTGAGGCAGTGGACATGATTTAAAATGAGCTTGATGTACTATTGTTAATCGCTTGGGCTGATAGAATGTAAAATGCATATTTGAATACATGCTTGAAGCTATACGCAGAACATACTACGTACGTGAAAAGCTTTGCTGCACATTGTTGAGGTTGTGCAGAAAAGTTTTTAATCTTATTTATCTCCACATGATGCCTTTCCAAGCAAGCTTGCTGCAAGTCGACTGGAGTGAACAGCTAATTAAAAAAGAATGAATTTAAAATTAATTAACGCATGACACCTTTCTAAACAATATTTGTTGAAGCACCTTTAAAGTGAATAATATGTGAAAGAAGAGAATAGTTTGTGTATTTATGAACAATAAGATCAATAATTTGATAGTCATTGCATTAACCAAGGTCATAAATAGTGCTTTTTGTTGCATCACTACAGTACAAAGAAGTAAACTATTCTTGTCTATAAATTCTTCTGTATGGTTAAGTCTTTTTGCACCTACATAGAGAGTTTCACTGTTCAATTAGGTAAAGTACAACCTTAATTACTGGTCAATAGATTCTGTTGCTAAATTTGGTGTACTGGAATTAGGATGCACTATGTTCTTGTAAGCACCATGTAAAAACACTATTGGCTGGGTATTGAAGGGTTCAAATTCTGTAGGGATTGGTCTCTTGTAGAACATAGACTGTGACCACTGCAATGATAACATATTATTCTTGTGGACTATTTGGTTGACAGTTTGCACATGCTTGCAGTTTATGATGGAAGTTGCTGCAAATGGATCTGTTACTGTACCTAAGAGCTACACCTTGAACATGTCTAATGATATTATCCCCATGTATATATTTTCAGAGACAAGTGAAGGTGAGATTCATGACTGATTTAAATAATTTGAATCAGAGCTGGATGAAAACTTTCCAAAAGTGCATATTGATAACTTAATTTGTATCATGAAGTAAGTTTAGTTTAACCCTTGAAATGTGTGAAGGACTGATGACTCATAAGTTCTTTGGAGGAAATTTAAATATCTGTGATTGGTTTAAACTTTAAAGAAAGCATTTATGTGATTATATCTGTTAAAATCTCTTTTCCAACCCTAGGTAGATTACTTCCTTATGATTCTTAAGCAAAATTACTTACAGACATTTAAATAAGAACTTTCAGATCATAGAATAATTACACTGGTTGGAAATTTAATTGAAGAATAAACAGTGGAAGCAATAAAATAACTTTTCAAATACACAGCAAATTTTCTGCCCTTCAAAATCAGTTTTTCATTAACAGTATTCCAAACTTAAAAGGGCTTCTCACTCTGGGAAAATCAACTCATTGGGAAAGATTAACCCACAGCAAAACCTGGCTGCTGTACAGCCTCCTCCAGCAAATCGTACTACTGATCTGCTTGCTAAATTGCTGGCTGAATCAAATCCTCTCTTGCTGCTGCTGTGTCCAATTGTACGGCATCCTCTTGCAAGTGTGTACAGCCTCCACTGATTGGCTGAGGTCAATTCTCTTGCTGCTACTTCCCTTGTCTCCTTCCCTTGCACATTGAGCGAACACACTATCTCTCTGTGCAACTGGGTTACTGTTACAATGACTCCTCTATGTCTCTTCTGTTAGAAAATCAGAAAAGCAGAAAGATTTTCTTATTCTTGATAATTTCTTGTGGTATTTCTTGTTATTATGATTCTTTATATCTTCTTTCTTTTATTCATCAAGCAATTACCAAAGCAGCAGCACATAAAACAATAGACACCAGATGTAGGCACTATACCAGGGAAAAACCTCCTCGAGGGGAAAACCCAGTCAAGAAATTCTTCCTTTCAATAGTATTCTTTGAGACTCTTCACCCTAGACCAAGACTAGACCTTCCCTCCACACCAATTCAGTCTCCCAAAATTTCGACCTCTTTCCAACAACTTCGACTAGGCAGCGGCTTCCGGCAACAGTGAAACTTGGAAGACTTCGATCTCACAAGCTAGGGCACAAAACAGAGAGAGAGAGAGAGGTACCAAAATTTTGATTTTCTTCTTCTCCTTAGGCTCCACACAACTCGCACTTCCTTTGGCTTCCCGGCAACAGACTTCGCACTTTTCCCAGCTACAAGAGATATCGAACTTCTTGTGAGAGAGTATGTTCCAAATGAATTTGATGTACTTGTATTTAGAGGCTCCATGTGAGGTCGAATTAGTGTCCTTAGGCTGACTTGATGTGGAGGATACATAAATTATATTTGACTCAATACTTAACCTTTTTACATGATTCAAAAGCCCAAGAAGGGTCTCTTTAAACGTACAATGACTCTATTGACTCAGAATAAATCCTAAAAGTCCTCAATGGGGACTTTGATCTAAAATATGGTGACCTAAGTATGAAACCCATGCTTTAATAAGTCACAATAATAATAATAAAAATTATTTTCTTTATTCTTTTGATAAGTACATTACAAGATGACGAAAACGCATTAAATGAAGACCGAACCTAGTTACATTTTCCAACACTCCCTCTTAACTAGGGAGGTATTCATCATATACAAGTACAATGGAAGATCTCAAACTATATGAACCATGAAGAACTTTAGGCACCGCAATGCCATGGACTAGATTCCTGACCAGAGCAATCTATCCATTGGTCTCTCAACAATTTAGGCACCACAATGCCACGGACTAGATTCTTGACAAGGGCAATCTATCCAAGTGGGAATAAGGGGGGCTCAAGCTTTTAGCCCCTCTAGGTACCATTAGGCTTACTTGCTAACCACCGACCCAAAGGTACAGGTGTGTATCCAAAACAGATCTATTTAATCAACACCACTTTTCCAACTTTGGGACCTAGACATCAATACGAAGTGCCGGCCAGATGTCCTCCCAGGCAATGCTTCACTCACAAAGCTTCAACACCCTTGATCCAGCAGATCAAGGATGACCAATCTCTCCTAATCAAACCAACATGCTATCAAATCCTTCAAGAGATTCACCTGTACAAACACAACCCCAATTAATAATATGCTTTCATATGTACATAATCAAATACAAACCTCTTGGGTCTTCCAGGCAACTTAATGTTCCTTTTCAACTTTTCATAGTATGACTATCAATTGAATCTCTGACAGAAGATTCCTCAATCATACACTTTCCTTTCCTACTTCTCATGTAGCAACATATCATCCGAAATTCATTCTTCAATCAAAACCAAGCTATGCCCTCCCTCTAAACTAGGGAGTATCTCTTTATCGATACTCCCTCTTAATCTTCTATTCAGGCTTCCTCAGGGAAATCAACTTCTTCTTTTCGTCATTGGAGAATCTTTCGTGGCTTCCAACCATTTCATTAGAGTTATCATCAACCTCATCAGGCTTATCACATCAATGAACATTTTCACCATATTGAAGATTGTGTACCTGCACAACTTAGATAGCAAGTACAACCAAAACTATAGAAGCATGAAGTTATCCATATCAAAATCACGGAAGCATTTCAAGCTTACATATATCAGATACCAAAACAAGAGATAAATACTCGTCAACATCTTGCTAGGGACTTTGTCATAAATCCTAGACTACTTCATGACAACTTTCATTCCATCTAGGGTTTCAATGTTTCTTTCAAAGGTGTAACATACCCTACTACAACATATAGCAAACCATAGAAACAATTCAAACAAATATAGATCTACAACAAGGCATCAAACAACTTTCAGAATTATATGTTAGACTTTTCACTAGGATTTCATACAAAATAATCAATCAAGGTCAATCACACCTTAGTTATTTACATGACCAACTTCCATTAGGGTTAGTTGCAAACCCTAGATTTTCAATCAACTATCAATCTCAACCAAAGCTCAGATTTCAACAATCTTACACAAATCTCAATTCATCATATTGTCATTAGAGATTTTACTTCTACTAAAGTTCAACTCCATAACTCTAGAATTTCACTTTCACAATCTCAACAATCATTATATAAATAGATCTCAGATTGTTATATTACACATACTAGAGAATTTAATTCCTACTACGGTTTAGTTGCAAAACCCTAGATTTCCAAATATCATCATCCTAGAATCTTAGACAAGGACCATCAATAACTAGGTCAACACAAATATCGAGGAATTCATAATCATACATAAGCATATCATATGTCGGACAACATTAATACATTAGACATACACTGACCTAGAACAAGCTAGGGTTTTGACCAAAAGGACATCTTTATAAATACTTAGGGTTTCATCATCATGCAAAGGTATTTCATATCATGTGTTAATCAAACCCAACTTCAGAAAATATCAATAAGAGTTATGCGACAGGTTTGATCAAATAAACAAACACATTTTAATGAAATACTTTCTAAGACATTATAAGGGTCTTACTTACACATTCCAACAAACCCTAATGAGTTAGAGTTTCAATATAGGAACATAGCAAACCCAAAAATTACCAATACTTCAAAGGTTCAGGATTTTAGACCTTATCATTCAACCCTAAGTTTGGTTTTCCTGATCATACCAAAATCCGGAACATGACATCATCAATGAAACTTCAAATAACATTTCACAATATCCCTAAGCAGTTTAGGGTTTCAGACATTCACATTAGCATACCCTTAGGTTAGGGTATTTCGGAGAACATGTTTAGGGTTCTGTAAAACTAGTTAAGAATAGGAGTGGGGTAGATTTATCAAGTGATGAATCACCCAAAATAAGAATCAATGTGATTCACTATAGCTAGACACAACAATGTTAGTAATAGATTTTTCAAATGAATAAACATTTATTATAAAGAAATCAATATTTTAAAGCATATCTTTGTTCCTCAACAAACCTTGTCTTGAGGGGTCCTCTTTCATACTCGAGAATATGTTAGATGTTCTCCTAATCAAGACAATAGAGGGAGAATGATGATTAGTATTTAATATAACCAAAACTAAATGAGTACATGAAACCAACAACTGAAAGGAAATGAGATACTTATCTTTGGGAATTGTTGGGGGCTCCCTCCAAAGCTTGAGGGATACCTACAAACTTATAAAAACAATAAAAATGTCTTTTCCAAAATATGTTAAAAACCTATAAATTCTAAAACATATAAAACAAGATATCTAAAGCTAAAAGCAAAGGACTTAGTAGTGTAAGTCCTTAATGTCAGATTCTTTGGGTTTGACTTTCTTTGGGTCTCCTTCTTCAACAAAGTTTGCTTGATCTCTTTCTCTCTTCTTGTTTCTTGGATTGTCGGGACAATCAATGCTATAGTGACCTTTCTTATGACATTGATAGCATTCGACCTTAGACATGTCAACTTTCTTCCTTGGTCCTTTTGATTTTTTTTCTTTATGTAGCCATTTAATACTCCTTCAGGATTGGCAACTAATGAGATCCTTAATTCTTCTTGACTGCAACCAGTCGATAGTTCTTCAAAAGTAGGAGCTTCGTTCCAAATGTTAAGACCTGCAACAAATGCATCCCGAGTAGGTGGCAATCTTAATAGGACAGTGATCACGAGTTCTTTGTTTGGAACAATTTCATCAATGGCCAAAAGGGCATCCATGATTGTGGCGATCTTGATTCTTGACAAAGAAGGAGGCCACTGTGTCTTCTCTAGTCATCTTTGTGGTCCTTAGTTCATTCTTTAGGCTTGCTACTTGACCAATGTTCATAATAATGAATAACTTTGACAAGGCTTCATACATTTCTTGAGCATGATTGATGTTGGCTATGAATGGGACAAGGTTGTCCTTTATTCCTTCTACCATTAGTGTCATGGCCACCAATTCTATTTCCTTGAATTTTACTTTGTCATCATCATTGGAATCCTCTGTTAGCTTCTTTACTTTTCCTTTGACCAAGTGTAGTACCTTATTCTTTTCAAGGATGAGGTCAATCCTCTTCTTCTAGGACCTATTAGACATCTTCCTTGAATATAGTAGATTCCTTCCTTGAGATAATCCTTTTGAATGGTTCCTTGATCAAGTGCTTGAGATTGCCTTTTTCTTTCTTTTTCACCAAACCTCTGATACCATGTTAGAAAATCAGAAAGGCAGAAAGATTTTCTTATACTTGATAATTACTTGTGATGTTTCTTGTTATTACGATCCTTTATATCTTCTTTCTTTTAGTTCATCAAGTAATTACAAAACCAACAACACATAAAACAATAGACACCAGATGTAGGCACTATGCCAGTACAAAACCCCCTTCGAGGGGAAAACCTAGTTAAGAAATTCTTCCTTTCAATAGTATTCTTTGAGACTCTTCACCCTAGACCAAGACCAGACCTTCCCTCTACATCAAGTCAGCCTCCCAGAATTTCGACCCCTTTCTAATAACTTCGACTAGGCAGCAGCAATAGTGAAACTTGGAAGACTTCAATCTCCCAATCTAGGGCACAAAACAGAGAGAGGTACCAAAATTTCGATTTTCTTCTTCTCCTTAGGCTCCACCCAAGTCGCACTTTCTTTGGCTTCCCGACAACAGACTTTGCACTTTTCCCAGCTACAAGAGATATCTAACTTCTTGTGAGAGAGTATGTTCCAAATGGATTCGATGTGCTTGTATTTATAGACTCCATGTGAGGTCGAACTAGTGTCCTTAGGCCGACTTGATGTGGAGGATACATAAATTATATTTGACTCAATGCTTAACCCTTTTACATGATTCAAAAGCACAAGAAGGGTCTCTTTAAAAGTACAATGACTCTATTGACTGAAAATAAATCCTAGAAGTCCTCAATGCAGACTTTGACCTAAAACATGGTGACCCGAGTATGAAACCCATGTTTTAATAAGTCACAATAATAATAATAATAATTCTTTTCTTTATTCTTTTGACAAGTACATTACAAGATGACTCAAATACATTTTTTTCCCCTTGGAAAAAATCGTAATTTTATTCATGAGACAAAATTACATGTTGTAGATGCTAAAAAGCATATGCATATGAGCTGTTCCTGTTGACTCAAATACATTAAATAAAGACCGAACCTAGTTACATTTTTCAACATCTTCCTTCTACCTTGCTTGTCGTTTATAATTTTGAGTTGATGACTAAGTCTTCACAAACATAATCTCTCGTTTTAATCAATGTTTGAGATTAAATTCCAATCAATGATGGAGGTTACATCTAAACCACTAATTTAATTAGATTACATTTTTCTTGATTTTAATCAACACTAGAAAATCAAAAGGCCCTTCACTTCAGTATTAATTTTCATTAAATTGAATTACGAGGATAAAAGGACTTTGGATGACTTCCCGCACCTTCGACACAAAACTTGTGTAGAAGTACCCTTTCGAGCTACAAACATCAACACTCCCTCTTAGTGAGGAAGAAATTCTGCAGCGCTTCAAATTTGTCTCTAAAGAAAACAAACTTCCCTTTGTATAAGGGCTTCGTCAGAATGTTTGCAACTTGCTGATCTGTGGGGATATACTAGAACTTCACTGCTCCCTTCTAAATCCTGTTTCCAATGAAGCGATACTTGGTCTCTATGTGGTTGGACTTGTCATGGAACATTGGATTTTCAAAGAGTTTAAGACAACTCTGATTGTCATAATATATTGTTGTACGATCCAACTCTTGATCAAACAACCTTGCAAGTAACTTACAAAGCCAAATGGCATCACAACTCGCTGTACTCTTTGCCATATTCTTTGGCTTTCCTTAGTTGATTGCCATAGAGGTCATTTTCCCGCTGAACCAGGATATCATTGTTGGTCCCAAACTGAAGCAACACCTTGAGGTGCTCTTCTTGTCTATTTCCCTACCCTTTAAATCAAAGTCTTATATCTTTTCAACTTCACTTCACCATATCCAAAACACCATATAGACCATACTCCACTCCTCCCCTCACATATCTGAACACATGCTTCATTGCTACCTAATGCTCTTGTCTCGACTCCACCATGAATTGGCTCAAGGTTTTCACAGCAAAACATATATCTGGCCTGTTGTTGACCAAATACATCGAGGAAGCCATCAGCTTCCTGTACAACGTGGGACCCACAACTTTAAAATTGAAGCAGTCACCTTCTTCAAGTTTGTGATCATAGGCACAACCGTAGGCCTATAGTCCTCCATCCCAAATCTACTTAGGATCTCTACTGCATACTTACCCTATCTAAGGAAGATCTCTCTTGGGCTTTGCCAAATTTCTAACCCCAAGAGGTATTGCATCAAACTAATGTCATTCATCTTGAACTCTGTTACCAAATCTTCTTTGCACCCTGCAATGAACTTCTCTACACCCGTGAGAAACAAATCAACCACATAAAACACCAAAATAAGCAGATCAATCTCAATAAATATGTAGTATAAATTAGGATCTGATGTATTTTTGGTGAAACCCATGCTCAACAAATATCCATCAATCCTAGAATACCATCCTCTCAGTGCCTGCTTGAGTCCATACACTTTTTTAAGCTTGCACACATGAAACTCCTTGCGATGTACCTCAAAGCCTTCAAGCTGCTCTATGTACAACTCTTCGTCAATTTCCCCATTAAGGAATGTCGTCTTCACATGCATTTGATGTATCCTCCATCCCATGATTGAAACAATGGACATAAAAAATTTAATGGAACCGTACGTGGCTGCTAGAGCAAACGATTCCTTGTAGTCCACTCCCTCTTTCTGGCCACAAACCTCCCCTTGAACTTCTCGATGCTACCATTTGCAACATGTTTGATCTTGAAGAGCCACCTAGAACTCACCTCTAATTTCCCCTCTAGTCTTGTCTTAGTGTCCTACACATCATTCTTCATGATGTAGTTATAGTCGTTCACGATGGCATTTTGCCATACCTGCTAGTCTGTTGCCTCTTGAAAACTAGAAGGCTCAGAATCAATAATGCTACTCATCAATGTCAGATAAGTCCAAAACTTCTTCAAAGGTCTACTGTCCTTGAATGTGCTACTAGGAGCCTCAACATACTACTAAGCATTGAGGTCTTTTGGAAAAACTAGAAGGGAACTGTTGTCTCCTCCTCATCACTTGAAGGTTGACTTCCTGAACTGGAAGTTGCTAGTGTCATAATTGATAGTGTTTCAACCCTTAGAGCCTTCTACTCGTCATCTTATATCATTGTGTCGACGGGTCGTAATGCTCCGCCAACGGTAAGGGGATCTCCTCAATATAAATTTTAAAATCCCAACTAGACCTTACACTGTTTGGAATAGGAGTCCCATCTGGTGTGTGGGTCCAACTGCCACCATGTTTGATTGAGAATTGGTTTTGGATGGAATGAGCAAAAGAAAGGATGTTGAGAATTCTAGGGGCAACTAGACTAGGTGATTTCTCTTACATTGATGACTGCTTGTGATATCTTATTACTTATCTTGATTAGCTTCTCCTTTCACTTGATTATTATTGTGTTCTTATCATCAAACAACTACCAAACAATAAAGAACAATGAGACAAGAGGACACAAGACATAGGTTATTAGCCAGGGCCAAAACCTCTCCTTTTTAGAGGAAAACTTGCAAAAACATCTTTTCTTATAGAACTTCAATTGATGAATTCCAAGACCTATGATCCTTGACCAAGACTCCTCCAAGACCAAGTCAACTTTTCTTCTTGATTTGCACAGCTTCTAGCAAAAAACTTCGACCTTTCAACAACTTCTTTAGCAACTTTGACCCCCAACAACAATTTCTGCAACTTCGACCTTGTAGATTCATAGATTCGACCTTGATGCAACTTAACAACGTTGACCTTGCAACTTCATAGTTTTGACCTAGAAGAAACTTCACAGCTTCAACCTTGTAGCTTCACAACATCGACCTAGAAGTAGCTTCACAACTTCGACCTAGAAGCAACTTCACAGCTTTGACTAAGAAGAAGCTTCAGAATTTTGCCTTGCCCAGAAATTGTAGAAACCCTAACACAAGAGAGAGAGAGAGGTGCCCAAAACTTCGATATTGCTCTTCTTCTTCTTTTTCGTCCCTTTTCCAGCTTTTATCTTAGGAGATCGAACTTGCTTGAGAGTGTGTCCAAATGAGGTCGAGTTCCTTCTTATTTATAGGCTTTTGACAGGTACGAATTGCTATCTTTAGACTAACTTTGTAGGCTGACTGGATCTTTGTGTCATGACAAGGCCTTGGAGGGTCTTTTGACTAAAATAATTTTTCTTTACAATATGTAACATGCCCAAAAGGGTCTTTCATACATGACAATGACTCATTTGACTTGTAGACACAATGACAAGCCCTAGAAGCACTCAATGGGTGCTTGACCTAAAAATAAATCTCCCTTGATCATGAAACCTATGCCTCAAGAATAACAATAAAATCATGATTACATATGTCATTATGAAAACTGAACCTGGTTACATATTTCAACACTCCCTCTTAACTAGGGAGGTATTCATAATTCATACAAGGTACTTGGACATTCTCAATCTGAAGAATTCTCATAGGAAGAGTCGGATTGGTAACCCATTTGTTTAGCATCATATCATCCAACATTGTCACATAGCAAGGCCTTGACTAAAAACTCTCTATCTCCACATGATCAGATCACAACACTGGCGAGACCATTGACTTATAGACATCATCATCATTGTTTTTCAAGGTACATACCCCACCCGGGTTGTTAATTTTAGATAACAATGGTATATTCTATGCTTAAGACAATTTACTTCAATGTTCCTTTAGCAGCCCAATGACAAATTCCAATTATATCTAGTAGCAATCACATTAACTTATAAACATTGATAGCAAATACATATAGACATAAAATCATATGCAAACGTTGACGGTAAATGCAGATAGAACATAAAATCATATGCATAAGACAAGCCAAGACAAGAGGACACAAGATGTGGTGGATGCTAGGGACAAAACCCAATGTGGCGAAACCCTTTGATCAAATCTTCTTATTATTCTTCAATAGTTTAGTAGAGAGAGAGAGACTAGAAATACAAGCCCAAAACATATCTGCCAAATCAACATTCAAATCTGCCCTAACCAAAAAGTCAATGGTGGTCAAAGCTGCCCTAAAACATCCTCCAAACAACAGTCCAATTCGGCCTTCAAATCAGTGCAAATTCTTCAGTCAAGCCCAGTCAAAGGAGGGAGAGAGTCTGCTGTAATTTTCTGTGGTCAAAATAGAAGTCAAACTGAAGTCAACGCTGGTCAAACTGTCCCCAAATACCTTGATTTTTGTGCCAATAAATGTGGCCTCCTAAAACCAAACTTCTAGCACAAAAATTGAGGTCAACGTTAGTCAAATCATCCAAAGTCAATGTTGGTCAACGCCCTGAAATCTGCGGCTTGTTTCACCCAGAAAAACTCGGCCTCCTGCCACATGTGCACAGTAGAGAGAGAGAGGGAGCTGCCACAAATGCGAAGAAGAGATATCTCCAATGCTGTATGACCCAATCAAGAGAGAGAATATGTGATGAGATGATGTCCAAATGAGGAAAAGGTCTCTCCTATTTATATACTTCATTAAGGGTGAAGAGACACATCTATTGGGCTTCATGAGCTGACCTTGACAATTTGTCCATAAGAGAAATAAATTCATAATTCCATTTTTGCTTGTCAGAATGAGATGATCTTTATATCAAAATTGTACCTCTCCGAAAGAGGAATCCAATGCGATAATCATCGCCATCATATGAGCTGTCCTAAGGTGGAATTTGGCTCTAGTTGCCAATTTTAAAACTCTCTCTCAACTAGGGAGAATCCTACCTGCCAATCCATCATCATGCCATCACTGCTCTGCTGAACCATGAAGTAATAATGAAGAAGTGATCAAGAGTGTATCATACCACTCTCCACTGACTAAGGTTAGTCCTTGATCCCAGATTAAGTTGTTGAACACCATGCATCCTAGTCATAGGGAGTACGATGGTACACGATGCATCGATAGGTAGTGCTATGGTTCCTAACCAACGTTTCCCAACTCATTGGTCAGGTGAGAGGTACTGCCCATGAGTCCCGGACTCTATGGGTAGGATGTGTGTCGGGACATCAACAGGAGAAGGTGAACCACTCATCTTGCTCATATGTCATAGGAGAAGGTGAACCACTCATCCTATGCATATGTCAACCTTACATGCATGTGTTGGGTAGGGGAAGGTGAACCACTCACTCTACACACATGTCAACCATAATGGGGTATCATGGGGGAAGGTGAACCACTCAACCTACACATATGTTAACCATAATGGGGTATCACAGGGGAAGGTGAACCACTCACCCTATGGTCGCTCATAGCTAGCTCCAAGAAGTACCCGATGCCCTCAGGAGTTTCCAAAGCTCTATGACCAACTCATATGTGACCCTCATAAGAGGGTTGTTCCACGACTCCAAGTCTCTCTCAAAAGGTTAAGGATTTGACCTCAAGAGGCTTTGTGAGAATGTTTGCAACTTGCTCATCTGTCCTGATGTGTTGGAGCCTAACTGCTCCCCATTGTACCATATCCTGGATAAAGTGGTACTTGATATCAATGTGTTTGGAGTGGTCATGGAACACGGGATTCTCTGATAGACGAATCCCACTCTAGTTGTCACAAAAGATCATGGTGGTATCTAGCACATGCTCAAATAGCTCATTGAAGAGCTTCCTCAACCAGACTGCTTCACACCAGGCCATATTGGCAACAATGTATTCGGCTTCGGTGGTGCTTAGTGCAACTAAACCCGCTTCCTGCTCATCCAAGATATAGAAGAAAACCCCAAAGAGAAGTAGCACCCAGACGTGCTCTTACTATCCACCCCACTGCCAACCCAGTCAGCATCTATATATCCATGTAGTCTCAAATCCCTGGTAGTGTATCTCAGTCCATAGTGGATTGTGTCCCGGAGATATCTTAAGAGATTCTTGGCAGCAATCCAATGAATGTGATGAGGCTCGACCATATATTGACTCAACGTGTTCACAACGAAGCATATGTCAGGACGAGAGTTGACAAAAAACATCAGTGCCCCCACAAGTTGATGATACTCGGTAGGGTTCACCAATTTGGGCCCAACAACACTTCTTCTTAAAGTTGAGTTCCATCGGAGTAGTTACAGACATGCAGTCCACCATTCCACATCTCTCAAGTAGCTTCACAATATATTTTCCCTGAGAAATGAAAATCTCACCTGGATTTTGCCAGCCCTCCAATCCTCGGAAATAGTGCATCACTCCTAGGTCTTACATCTCGAACTCGGAAGCCAACCCCCTCTTGCATTGATGAATGAGAGGCTCATCACCTGTCAGAAAAAGATCATCCACATAAAGGACTAGAATGAGAGGTTTGTGCTTTTCAACCTTGAAGTATAGGTTCGGGTCAACATCACTTCTTGTAAATCCCAACTTCATAAGATAGTTATCGATCCTTTCATATCAAACCCTAGGGGCTTACTTCAACCCATATAGGGCTTTCTTCAACCTGCATACATGTGTCTCACAATCTTGAACATCAAACCCCTCGAGTTGTTCCACATATACTTCTTCCTTAAGCGAACCATGCAAGAAGGCAATTTTGATATGCATCTGATGAAGGTTCCATCCTTGCGAGGCATCAAGGGCTATGATTGAATGGATGATGTTATATCAGGCAATCGGTGCAAATATCTCATCATTGTCTACTCCTTCCTTTTGAGAGATGCCTCCAGCTACAAATCTTGGCCTTGAATTTCTTAGCACTCCCATCAGCTCCATGTTTGATTTTGTAGAGCCATTTCGAAGTGACCACAGAGTTATTCTTGGGTCTAGGAACCACATCCCAGACATCATTCTTAATGATCGACTCATACTCTTCGTTCATCGATCCTTCCAAACCTGTTGCTTCACGACTTCTTCGAATGTATAAGGCTCAGATTGTACAATGGTACTCATGGTAGCTAAGTACCCTTGGTACCTATTCGGCTTCTTTCTTTCACGAAATGTCCCCCTCGGTGCAATGTGTTTCTCGACATCTTCAAGAGTATCTTTAAGCCACAAAGGCCTTTTCTTGTAGTAGAGGGCTCACTAGGAGGTGGATCAATGGATCCATCGGACCTTCAACATCGGGCATCAGTTCATCGGATGGATATTCATCTTGTTTTTTTGCATCAGCATCATCATTGACCTTCCTAGGAATAGGAAGATCTTGAACCTTTCTAAGTGCAAAATCTTCATTGAAAGTGACATCATGACTTAATTCCACTTCCCTTTGACCAGGCACATAGATTCTATATGCCTTAGAACTTTCACTATAGCCCACAAATTTTCCTTTCTTCCTAGATGCATCCAGTTTGTTTCATTTCTCTTTCAACACATGAAAGTATATGGGACATCCAAAATTTCCAAAATGAGAAACATCAGGTTTCTTATCGATGAATACTTCTTTGGGTGTCTTGAAGTCCAAAGGTTTTGGACATACACAATGGTGTTGGCAGCTTCTCTCCGTAAGAACTTTGGAAGACCTTGATCATGAAGCATAGCCCAGGTGGCTTCTATTATAGTACAGTTCTTCCTTTTGGCAACACCATTTTATTTAGGAGTATATGCGGTGGTAGTCTCCCTATTAATGCCAACTTCTCTACAATAGCCTTTGAATTCATTAAACTCATATTGAGTCCCATTATCGGTCATCAATATTTTGATCTTCTTCCTAGTTTGATTCTCGACCAAGGCTTTGAAGGAGAGGAACCATTTGAATGCTTCATTCTTCTTCTTTAAGAAATAGATCCATGTCTTACGAGAGAAGTCATCCACAAAAATAACATAATACAAATATCCACCCAAAGATCTAACGAACATCATACCTGATAGATCGGAATGGAGTCATGGACCAATTGAAGAATATCAGTGGTTTGAGTCTCACTTGAGGGGAATGGACCCCTTGTATGTTTTCCATCTTCACATCCCTGACAAACACCTTCATGATTAAAGGTAAATTCAGGCATCCCTGTAACCATCTTCCTTATATCGGGTAAGGCTTTGAAATGAAAGTGAGAAAATCTTCAGTGTCATAATTCAGATTGAAGACAGGGCTCACAGATCATTGCTCCCAACAGACTTCCTCCAACTTGATAGAGACCTTCAACCCTAAATCCTAGAGTGAATGTATCTCTTGGATCCCTTTGTCAAAGATGAACCTTCCCATCAATGAATGACACCTTAAAACCTTTATCTTCCATTGTAGAAATAGAAACCAAGTTCTTTTTCAAGTCAAGTACATATAGCACTTCTTGTAGGTGAAGGGTTTGACCTTGATTTAAGTGAAGAGTAACGTGTTGAAAAGTGTAACTAGGTTCGGTCTTCATAATGACATGTAACTATGATTTTATGTAATGGGATGTAAATAAGAAAAATATAATTATTATATTGACTTGCTTCATGGGATTCATGAGCAAGGGATTTCGTTTTGGAGTCAAGACTCCCGTTGAGAGTCTTTAGGATTTATTTGTCATCTAGTCATAAAATACTAGAGTCATTGTCATGTAAATGAAGTCATGTTACACTTTGTAAAGGGTCTATCTTGTTTATGTAAAGTATCCTCCAAGAACTTGTCATCTATCCTCTTCAAGTCATCTTACAAAGAACTTTGTAGATGAAGTCAGCCTAACTCCAGCAATCATGTCAGCCTAAAGGTCATATGAACAAGTGTATAAATAGCCCAACTTGGCCTCATTTGAAGATACACCTTGGACAAGTAACTCGACTTACAAGAAGTGCGAAGAAAGGGAAGAAGCAGAAGTGTGAAGGAGGAGAAAAACAAAAGTGCGAAGAAGAGAAAGAAGATTCTTCTGGGTAATGTGAGGTTAGGGTTTCTTCTAGATCAGTGAAAAGGACTTTCTTCTGGGACAATGAAGTTTCTTCTCAGCAATGCGAAGGTAGGGCAACGAAGTTTCATCTGGGCAAGCAAAGGAGAGGTTTCTTTTGGGGCAACAAGAGAAAGACTCTTCTGGGAAGCCGAAGTATAGACCTAGAGACCGAGATTCTCTAGGGGAAGACGTGGAGGAGCAGTAAGAAGGATAGAGACTGAGTTTCTTTAGTAGAAGCCGAGGTGAGCAGTTCAAGATCAAGAAGAAAGGCGAGGAAAGGAAGAGGCAAGAGCATCAAGGTTAGTGACAAGGTTCTTGAGAGGATACTAGAATCAAGGGTCTGTGTCATGGTCTTGGTATTTATCAATTGAAGATCTAGAAGAAGAATTTTTGATCAGGTTTTCCTCTCAAGAGGTGAGAGGTTTTGGCCCTGGCTAAGAATCCTATATACTATGTCACTTGTCTTTATTGTGCATATTGGTAATTGTCTTGATGAAGAGAACACATTAATAAGGCTCGGTTATTCTTCCTTTGACATAGTCCATGGAATCATTCTCTTCCAAAGTCAAATCCAATGTCATCTTCCATGCATGATAGTTGGACTTGTCCTTAAGCTTGTCCTCGGATTTGAAGAAAGATGTAGTCGTCATTGGGACTAATTCCAAGTTCTTGTACAACAACTTCCTTTAGTGATTTCTTTGCTTTCACTCTTGCTTGGGCTTTGTTTGCACCTCAACTCTGATACCATATTGGTAATTGTCTTGATGAAGAGAACACATTAATAAGGCTCGGTTATTCTTCCTTTGACATAGTCCATCGAATCATTCTCTTCCAAAGTCAAATCCAATGTCATCTTCCATGCATGATAGTTGGACTTGTCCTTAAGCTTGTCCTCGGATTTGAAGAAAGATGTAGTCGTCATTGGGATTTCTTTGCTTTCACTCTTGCTTGGGCTTTGTCTGCACCTCAACTCCGATACCATGTTAATTTTAGATGACAATGATATGTTCCATGCTTAAGACAATTTACTTCAATGTTCCTTTAGCAGCCCAATGACAAATTCCAATTATATCTAGTAGCAATCACATTAACTTATAATCATTGATAGTAAATGCATATAAAACATAAAATCATATGCATAAGACAAGCCAAGACAAGAGGACACAAGATGTGGCGGATGCCAAGGAGAAACCCCAATGTGGGGAAACCCTTTGATCAAATCTTCTCATTATTCTTCAATAGTTCAACAGAGAGAGAGAGAGAGTACAAATACAAGCCCAAAACAGATCTGCCAAATCAGCAGTCAAATCATCCCTAACCAGAAAGTCAATGGTGGTCAAATCTGCCCTAAAACGTCCTCCAAACAATAGTCCAATTCGGCTTTCAAATCAGTGTAAATTCTTCGGTCAAACCTAGTCAAAGGAGAGAGAAAGTTTGCTGTAATTTTCTGCGGTCAAAATAGAAGTCAACTTGAAGTCAACACTGGCAAAACTGTCCCCAAACACCTTGATTTCTGTGCCAATAAATTCAGCTTCCTAAAATCAAACTAATGGCACAAAAATCGAGGTCAATGCTGGTCAGATCACCCAAAGTTAACACTGGTCTATGCCATGAAATTTGCGGCCTGTTTCACCCAGAAAAACTCGGCCTCCTACCACACGTGCGAACTAGAGAGAGAGGGAGCTGCCACATGTGCGAAGAAGAGGAGATGCCTCCAATGTTGTACGACCCAATCAAGAGAGAGAAGAATATGTGATGAGATGATGTCCAAATGAGGAAAAGGTCTCTCCTATTTATACACTTCGTTGAAGGTGAAGAGACACATCTATTGGGCTTCATGAGCCTACATTTGATTGGTGCCGACCTTGACAATTTGCCCGTAAGAGAAACAAATCCATAATTCCATTTTCTCTTGTCAGAATGAGATGATCTTTGTATCAAAATTGTACCTCTCTGAAAGAGGAATCCAATGCAATAATCATCTCCATCATATGAATTGTCTTAAGGTGGAATTTGGCCCTAGTTGCAAAGTTTAACACAAGTATTCACAGAGTTTGTCCTTCTAGGACTATTCTTATCTTGGATTCCCAGTCCTCAAAGAATATCGGTCCTCTTCGACTACTCTTATCTTGGATGTCCTACCTCATCCTCAAAGAGTATCGAATGCCAAATGCTTACCCAATCCTCCATTCTTTCTTCCCAATGCGAAGACAAGAATGATGTGTCTATCTCTCCCTCTCAACTAGGGAGGATATATCCATTCCTATAAAGGAATGTACCCATTCCTATAAAAGGAATGTATCCAAGCTCCCTTTTATCCAGGGACTTGCTTCCATCAAATTTCCACTCTAGGTGGAGATCATGGGACTATTTGCTGCTTGTGGGGCTCCTTCTTTCGATGTCATGAAGTTTATCTTCAACATTATGGAGCTTTCATCTTTTGGGATTTCTTCGTAGGGCATCGACCATCCATCACGTTCCTTCACAAGCCACATCAGTCATGTCATCCTTCTCTCTATCAGAAAGTGATCCTCTAGTCCCCATTTGGCATTTTCCTCGTACAAGTACCTCTTTCAAGTCATGTTTACTCTAGAATCTTTCATCCAACCTCATGAGTGCTAGTTGTAGGTGACATCTACAACTCTCTTTTCAATAGCCTGGTATCAACCCATCCAGAGGTTGTTCAAAAGTAAAAAATGAACATCAAATCAAAGTTACCTTTTGTGATGGCCTTTCATCATGATGTCTTGCTTTCCTACAACATCTTGCACATTCATAAACACATCTCCAAGACTTCATATGTCATGGGTCTCCTTTTTTTACAAACCTTATCACGGTCTTCTTTTCTATGGAGATGTCAAGATCAGTTCTTCTAGTCGTCGGATGTTGACTTTCTGTGACCGTAGTTGCATCTTTCATGATCTCTTCTTTCTTTTTTCACATATTGCTTCCCAGGAACTTTCCATCATAGTTCCTTCATCTTTGTCAACTACCTCATATTCCACATGAGGACATATTATGTTGATTTCATCTAGCCAATATGTGAACCATGCCTTCATGCATATTTCCAAAGGAGGAGATCCCTTTTCTTTGATCATGCTCATGAGATAGAGCATTTATCTATGAAACCATATGATGACATGACTCAATTAAATACATGCATACATACTCTTTCCTTTTTTTGGTCATCTAGGCTTCCTTCAACAACTTCCTTTCCTTGATTGAGAGTACTTCAACCATTTCGACATGCTGCATTCCTTTGTCACCATACCATCATCCTTCTAAACAATGAATCCTATACAAGGTGGAATTCTTAGCAAAACACTTGCTTCCTCGAAGAGAGGTGAACCTTCTAATGAAGATTCCAATAGAGGATTTTGATTATCCTCATCTTGCAAATGCTCCTTCCTAATGATGATGATGTATGATGAACTCTATGCTAGATGTTCTTCTACTACCCATGAGTATTACTTGTGCTTTCAATGAGGCTACCGAGAGCTCCTTTGATGACTGCTATAAACTTCTATTTCAACTATCTTTCAAGCTTCTTATGCGCTCTTGCTTCAATCTTATGCTATTATGACGCCATCTACTAAAATGATGCATCCTATCATGCTTCTAATATTTCCTAGCTATACTTTACAAAAGCTGAAAAAACTCGATGGAGGAGATTATCTCAATCATAGTAGAGATATTTTACTTCCTCTTTCTTTGACTTCTTCTTTTCAGCTTCTTCCACTTCTTCAGTGATAAGGGCTTCTTTCCATCCTCTTTTGTTGTTGCCCTTCTTGGATTTAGGACAATTTCCCTTGTAGTGCCCATATTCATGACAACCATAACATTGGATTTTCGACATATCCTTGTTGTTCTTTTACATTTTTGACATTTTGTTGATTGAGGGACTTAGGAAAAGTGAGTTGAGTAGACCCCACTTGATTTTTGGAGAAAAGAAGGCTATGCGCATTAGAGAAAAAGAGAAAATTACTTTGCTAGTGGAATGTGGGTGCCACAAGGAGAAGACTTCGAACCACATGAGGAATTCACACTAGAGGAGAGAGGAGAGAGAGAAAGGTGTGAGCTCGTGGAGATTGGGCGCACCAAGGGATAAGAGACCAAAACTTATAAATATCATAAGGAGGCTTTCATTTTGACATCTTTTTCCTATATCTAATGCAAAATCAAATTCTCTTGGAGCTGTTGAGCACAAGAAGATGAGTGTTGTTTAGCACAAAAGTTTCAGGCGAAACTTCACCCTCATTTAAGAGAACTTCGAGTGTCTCCCTAGTGATGAAGTTGGGGGAGTCTACTTTCGGGCTTCCACAAAGATTATTGCTGGTGATTTCTCTCAGTTCTACACTCTACCTAGGCGCAAAAGCAGTTCGAATAGTACCATTGGAGATCAACTAGAGTATCAAGGAACCAAAGGATTTGCTGGAGTTTTTCTTTATCTTAGTCGAAGATTTCACAGTGATTTGGCAGGGAATTTGTGGAGCTATTTCTATTTTTTGGTACTGCGTAAGGGTTTTTCGCTGGGCTTGTGTAGGGGCAAGGAGAAGTTGAGTTTGAGAGATAAGGCCTGAAGGAAGGAGCCATTTTCAGAGGAGAATTTTGCAGTGATTTTGGGGGCACTTCAGCGTAGGATTTGGGCTTCATTTAGCAGTGTTATTCTTGCACTATGCAAATCTAGCTAATATGGGTAATTCACACTTTTTTGGGGCTTCCAAGTCAGCTAGAATCAACCCAAGAGGTGTCAGCTAGAATCAACCCAAGAGGTTTCTGGGTTTTTGTGGGTTTGGTTAGTGGAGTCCGGAGCTATTTTTCGACTTTTTTTAGCAATTATGAGGGCAAAAACTCTAGTTCCATTCCAACAATAGTTGTAGAATCTTTTGGGCAGCGCGAGTTACTTGTTTGAGACCTGGGCCTACTCATTTTCCCTTGGATTTTATATTGCTTGCAGAAGAAACCCTAGGTTCCATTGTTCTTACTCTATTGTACCCAATTCCAATGGTATCTATAAAATGGCTCGACTTTCTTGCCCAATTTATATGGTTTATTGATTGTGCATGCATGTTTAAAATTCTTATTGCAGTAGCTTAATGCATTTTCTTGATTTTCACTGTTATTTCATAGTTGGAATACTACATGATGTCATCAATGAGGTGGTAGTGCGTCGTGTCGGCACCAGGTGGCAGAATCTCGGCTATCGATCTGGAGAGATCTTGGTAGTTGGATCTCATCAGGCATAAGAGGCGGGGTTAACCACTGAGCTGTTTGTCGTGCGATATCAAATCTCAGCCATCGATCTGGAGAGGTCCTAGTTGTTGGACCTCATCGGGTGTAGGAGGCGGGGTTAACCACCGCATTGGTTGTAGCATGATAGCAAATCTCAGTTGTTGATTTGGAGAGGCCCTGGCCATTGGATCTCATTGGACATGGGAGATGGGGTTGACCACCATACAAGTTGTAGCGCAATATCAAATCTCGACCATTGATATGGAGTGATCTTGGCGATTGGATGTCATCAAGCATAGGTGGGTCTAACCACTGCTTTGGTTGTAGTGCGATACCTAATCTAGGTCGTTGATTTGGAGAGATCTCGACAGTTAGATTTCATCAGGGTGCAACTCTTGTTAAATCACCTGTGTAAGTGGGGCACCGATATACATCTAGGTCGTCTGAGCAAACAAATTACCATTGTTGGATTTGGAAGAGGAAAAACACAGGTCGTTGTGGTAATGGATAGTGGACAATGGACCTCGGCTTGGAGGTATGCCTACTAAGTCCTCGCCACATGGAAGGGCCCACGTGAGTGTTGGCAACCTAGGTGGTGACTGACATGTAGGAGAGGAAGTTGCATGTGTGCCAAGTGTTAAGGAAAGGCTAGGCAAGCCTGTTTGCATCCAATACAAACTAAGGGAACTGATCCGGTACAAAGAGGGGAAAGAAAATGAAGGAAGGGAGTAGAAGCACAAAAGGGTATCTGTATACCAAAATAAAGTTATAGGATATCATTATGAACATTTTGAAGAGTGGAAAACCCATAATAACTTAGAAAATTGCAAGGAAACAAGACCAAATTTCAAAGGCCATAAATTTCAGCTCGGTAATGAGTTTTGATTAATCAGATAGCCAAAAGAAAGCTATTGACGAGTAGAATACATTCTTTAACCCAAAATTTTGGTTTTGGGTAAGAATTTTGTGAAAATTCTAAAGTGAACGTACATAACATATAAGGCCACAAACTAAAAGGGGGACTAGAACTGCAAAAGATGCTCAAGGGTCCTATCGCGAGGAAGAGAGTCAAAACAATGAATGTCAGCATGGGCAATGTTGGAACATAATCAAATGCGCATGGAAAGGATATACTAGAGGGCAAAGATTTGGAAGAAACTATGAGGAGCTTCAAAATGGAGTTGCTCAACTATAAAGTTGATAACGAAGGACTGTTGAGGGAACACCGACAAATTAATACACAAATTTTCTAGAGTTTGAAGAAATTACAAATGAAGTTGGACCAACAGTCTGATTCCAGGAAGGCAAGAGAATATGATTTACAAGTCAAAGGAAGGGGCGTTGGAAATTCATAGAATTCTAGGAGTGTTGCCCAACAACATTATCATGCATTAAGAAGGTCAATGAAGAGGGCGTATGTTGCCTCAAAATCAAGCAGAAGCCCAAGCATATCACTATTAAAGAAGCCAAGGAAGAAGGGGCTTAAACCCTCATTTCTCATAAAGAATTCTCGGGCAAATAAACAAACATTACCAACCTTAGTGAGCCAAGATTGGGTGATTCCTTGAACAAGAAACCAAAGTTTTAGCCCATTAGGTGTTGGGGCTTTGAAAGAGAGCATATGTATAAGGATTGTCCTCATAAAGAAGGAAAGATGAGCACTATGCATAACATTCAAGCAACTAATACAGTGGAGGATGTGGGCAAAAGCATGCCCAGGGTTTATGTAGTGTTGGACAATAGAAAGGCTGAGCATCGGGCACACATGATTGAAGTAGAAGGCAAGCTAAATAATCAACCTATTTCCATTTTAATTGACTCTAGAACTAATCATAGATATATTGATCCTAAGTTGATTGAAGGATTTAATTTAAAAAAAACCAATCATTGTAGGGCATGGTTAGTTCAGCTTGCTACAGGGGCAAAGTGAAAGATAACTAAACTAGTAAGAGAATGTCCTATCAATATGAATGGACTAACTACAAACACAGATTTAAATGTAATACCATTGGGCTCTTATGATTTCCTAATTGGCATGGATAGGTTAGAGAGGCATCATGCAGTATTGGACTGCTATAATAAATCGTTTATTTGTCTTGATGAAGAGGGGAAGCAAAGACAAGTACATGGAATTCCAAGGTCGATATCTATGAGGAATATATTAGTCATGTAACTGAAGAGAAATTTTAGAAAGGGATGCCAAATTTATGCAACTCACTTAGAGGAAACAATTGAGGATCAACAACCAAGTCTTAAAGACCATACAACCTAAAAGAATTTCAAGATGTGTTTCCTGAAATTCCAGTATTACCTCCAAAAAGAGACATATACTTCTTGTTGATTTTTGGTAGCATCGTATGTGCTCTAGCCATGAAAATTGGTGGAGAGGCTAAAGCACATGAGATCTCCAAGACCCAGAAACCATTTGGGGAAATTCCACCCAGATGAAGAAATATTAAAATAATTAATATTTTTAATGAGACCCTAAGTCTAAACTTAGGAAAATTAAAATATTAATGTGTATTAATATAATATTGGTGAGAAAGTTCTAAATAACAAAGATCAAGCCAGATCTAATCTTAGCCATTGATTAGGGAATTAATCTCGACTATTGAATTGTCAACAGGAAAAGTATAAGAGGAGGCTTGAGGGTTAGTTGGAGATACACCAAGAGAGATCATTCAATTCGATTTTTTGGGGTGAGGTTTGCTGAGGAAATCGAACAAGTGATCAGTTGCAATGAGAGGCAGTTCGGTAGGAGGCCGAAGAATACATATCAGAGAGGCAACGCAGAGCCTAGGAGGGTTGATGCATAGGCTAAGGAGGCTAGGGCAGAGGACGCAGAGGGCCAAAGAAGCTGACGCAGAGGCCACAAAAGTTGACGCAGAGGATGCAATGAGATTCAGAGGCTACGCTGAGGTGATTCTGTGGGACATATTGAGAGTTGATTGGCTGACGTAGAGCCAGAGAGGGTGATGCAGTTTCGAAGAGGGTGATGCAGTTCCAGAGGAGTGCGTGGAGCAGCTTTCACTGTCCAACACAAGGAACAACCAGAGTCACTGTGGGATTGTTCATTCGGTTGCTGATCAATCGGAATATCTGTCTTCGGATAGAGGTATTGCTGCCAAGGATATTCTCTGAAGGGTGAGCCATTTCTGGCACCCTAGTTGTATTCATAAATTTGCTCAATAATAAAACCCTCATATATGCTGCAGCAGTTTTCTCGCATTGGGTTTTTCATGGCAAGATTATCCAAAAATAACGGTGTCCCTTCTGTTGTCTCAATTTATTTCAGTTGTTGATCTGTATATTTGTGAAGGTTGCATTTGTGTTTACTTCGATATTTATGCATTTAAATAACTTGTTAATGCAAAGAACAAGTAGGAGATAGTAAACCATAAAATGCAGCAGGGGTTTCTAATGTGTTAGATTCAGAAATTTTCACATGGTATCAGAGCGATTGCAGGTCAAGGAGTACTGAAGACACCAACAATAGAAATCTGAGGATTTGCAGCAGAGAAGCAGTTGTCCCGAGAGACAACGTTGTTCCAGAGCTAAAGAGGTAAAAGGGGAGTGACGCAGTGCTAAGAGGGTGATGCAAATGCTCACACAGAGCCTATGTCAGCATTCTAAGCTAGGAGAAAGGTCAGCGCAAAGGCAGAGGGGGGGCAGATTAGGCCTACGCAATGCTCGGTCCTCTTTCTCAGTCAGGAAAGATCGACGCTAAGGCTAGGAGGAGCTGATCCAACTCTCACTGTGATTGCGCAGAGCCAGAAGGGCTCAGATTCTTCAGTTGCCGAGGCTAAGGGTGTTGTGCAGATTGTGATTTGAGGAGTTGGTGGGATGCTGTTTCTGTTTGTGCAGAACAGTGTCTAAGGAGATGGAACCAAGGTAGAGGGAAGTAGTACCTCGACAGATTTCTAGCCAAGGGGTCTAGATCCGAGTTGCAGTAGCAAAGGGGGATTGGAGAGGAGTGATTCGACAATTGACAAGAGGATTTCTAGAATGGAAGTTGAGACTCAGAGGGAGTCTAGAAGAGGAGAAGAAATGGCAGTGAATGGATTGAGGGATCAAGACAGATTGGATGGGGCTTCCAATTTTGTCATCTGGAAGGCCATGATCCTAGCAATCTTGGAAAAACATCGCATCAAGGACTATGTCTTGAAAACCGTAGCTGTCCTAGTTGACCCTAATGTTAATGAGAAGTATCAGGAGGCCGAGGCGAAGACGAAATGTATGATCCTAGACAGGGTCAAAGATCATGTCATACCACATATTGCTGAGAAGAACACAACAAGGGAGATGTGGGAGGCACTGACCACCTTATACCAGGACTCTTCCGTGCAACGGGAGATGTTATTGGAAAATCCACTGAGGTCATATCAGACGCAGAAAGGAGAGGAGATAGATCACTTCCTCTTTAGGTTACAAGGAATTCGCGACTAGCTTACTTCCGTGGGGTCTACATCGGATCTAGAGTTTATGGTTAGGACTGCTCTGAATGCAGTCTTCGAGGACTGGGAGACGTTTGTCCAAAGCATTTTAGGCAGCGTGACTCTCCCTAGTTGGGAAGAGATGTGGGCAACTCTTCGACAGGAAGAGATCAAGAGGTTGACCAAGGGGGGGAGTAGTGGTAAGGGAGTTTGAGTCAAGAAAGAGGAGGGGGAGGATGCAACTCTAGCATCTGTGAGACAAGGGAAGAGGAAGAAGAAGGACATCTCCAAGGTTAAGTGCTTCAACTGTGGGGAGCTGGGACATTATGCATCTCAGTGCCCCAGGAAGAAAAGCGAGGGAGAAGCTTCTGACTCAAAGGCAGCTCCAACTAAGGCGCAGAAGGATGTTGAGACTGATGACGATTGTGCCATGAGTGCTCTTGCACCTCTAGAGAAGAGGTGGGGTGACATCGAGTTGTAGTCAGGAGGACTACTTGCAGGGCAGGATCCTTGAGGTGCCCAAACTCTTGGATCACATCAGGCTACAGGAGCCCTTAACGACAGTAGCATGATGATAGGTGTCTAGTGGAGCAAGGTGTGTTAGAGCGACTATGTAGTGCTTGAGTGCAGAAGTTTGTAGTAGCGCAATGGAGGTTGTAGTAGTGCGAGAGGCACAGAGGTGTTTGCAGTAATGCAATGACAGCAGAGGGTGCACAAGATAACAATAGAGGTTGCTTCAACATCATGAGGCTTCCAACTGACTAGGATGTCAGTATTTGGGTGAAGTCAGTTACTTCTCGGTAACTAAGCTGCAATGCAGCAGTTAGCAGTGGCAGTGCTATGGGCAGCATGATGCAACATGTTGAGAGGGAGCTGTAGTATAGATGTAGCAGTGGCAGTGGTAGTGTCATGGGCAATACTACAGGAAGCAGCAGTGTAGGGGATGTGAGGCAGCAGGCCAAGCATCAACACAGGTACTGATGCGGAAGATCAGTGTGATGTTTCTATGGTGAAGCATTACTAGAGCACATTCCTCGCTATGAGGGAGTGTTGATTTTTGGTAGCATCGAATGTACTCTAGCCATGAAAATTGGCAGAGAAGCTAAGGCACATGAGATCTCCAAGACCCAGAAATCATTTGGGGAAATTCCACCCGGATGAACATATATTAAAATAATTAATATTTTTTATGAGACACTAAGTCTAAACTTAGGAAAATTAAAATATTAATGTGTATTAATATAATATAGGTGAGAAAGTTCTAAATAATGATGATCAAGCTAGATCTAATCTTAGCCATTGATTAGGGACTTAATCTCGGCCATTGAATCCTCAACAGGAAAAGTATAAGAGGAGGCTTGAGGGTCAGTTGGAGATACACCAAGAGAGATCAGTTAGTTCGGTTTTCTGGGGCGAGGTTTGCTGAGGAAATCGAATAAGTGATGAGTTGCAGTGAGGGGCAGTTCGGTAGGAGGCCGAAGAATACATATTAGAGAGGCAACAAAGTGCCAGAAGAGGCAACACATAGCCTAGAAGGGCTGAAGCAGAGGCAACAAGGGTTGATGCAAAGACTAAGGAGGCCAGCGCAAAGGATGCAGAGGGCCAAAGAAGCTGATGCAGAGGACGCAGTGAGCTTCATAGGCTACGCTGAGGTGATTCAGTGGGATAGACTAAGAGTTGATTGGCTGACGCAGAGCCAGAGAGGGTGATGCAGTTCTGAAGAGGGTGACGCAGTTCCAGAGGAGTGTGTGGAGCAGCTTTCGCTGTCTAGCATAAGGAACAACCAGAGTCACTGTGGGATTGTTCATCCGGTTGTTGATCAGCCAGATTATTTGTCTCGAGATAGAGGTATTGCTGCCAAGGATATTCTCTGAAGGGTGAGCCATTTTTGGCACCCTAGTTGTATTCAGAAATCTGCTTAGTAATAAAATCCTCATATATGCTACACCGGTTTTCCCGCATTGGGTTTTTCTGGGGGCAATTGTCCAAAAATAACGGTGTCCCTTGTGTTGTTTCAATTTATTTCAGTTGTTGATTTGTATATTTGTGAAGGCTGCATTTGTGTTTACTTTGATATTTATGCATTTAAGTAACTTATTAATGCAAAAAACAAGTAGGAGATAGTAAACCACAATATGAAGTAGGGGTTTTTGATGTGTTAGATTCAGAAATTTTCACACTTCTCTATAGATTTAGTACCAGGAGTTGCTTCAGTATCCAAATCATCATATGGGATGAGCACACCAAAGCTTATAGAATTATAGATGCAGTTAGAGGAACTCTTGAAGAAGGGGTATTTATGCCCAAGTGTATCACCTTGGGGTTCTCTAGTTCTCTTTGTTAAAAAGAAGGATGGTACATTAAGGCTATGTATCGATATCAAGCAATTGAACAAATTTACCGTCAAGAATAAATATCTTTTGCCAAGGATAGACAACTTGTTTGACCAATTCAAGGGAGTTACATATTTTTCCAAAATTGACCTGAGACTAGGGTATCACCAGTTGCGAAATAAAGAAGAATACGTCGACAAAACAACATTTCAAACTTGTTATGATCATTATGAGTTCGTAGTTGTACTTTACAACTTTCTAATGCACAAGGAGCTTTCATGTGCCTTATGAATGGCATTTTTAGGAATTATCTGGGACAAATTCATTATTGAATTTTTGGATGACATATTAGTTTATTATAAGTATGATGTGGTAGAGCATGAACCGCCCTTGAGAATGTTTTGATAGGTACTTAGGGAGCATCAGTTGTATGCCAAGTTGAGTAAATGCTAATTTTATCATACTAAAATACATTATTTGAGCCACGTCATTCCAAAGGAAGGGATAGTGGTAGACTTGCAAAATATTAAGGCCATTAAAGAATGGCCCACACCTAAAAATGTAATAAAGGTAAGGTCTTTTATGGGCTTAGCAAGTTACTATAGAAGATTCTTTGAGGGATTTTCAAGAATAACCCATCCTATCACTTCTTACAGTAGAAGGGAATGAAATTTGAATGGTCCCACAAGTGTGAAGAGGTCTCTCAACATTTAAAAGCTTGTTAACAAGTGCACCTATATTAAAAATAGCAGATTTGAATGAAGATTTCCTTGTGTGCACAGATTGTGTAGGGAAGGACTAAGAGGAGTGCTCATGCAAAATGGGCATATAATATGCTATGAGTCCAGGAAATTAAAAGAGCACGAAATGAACTACGTTGCTCATGATTTGGAGCTAGCAGCTATCACTTATGCTTTAAAAATTTGGAGGTACTATCTCATGGGAAGGAGGTTCAAATTGTGGACTGACCACAGTGGCTTGAGGCATTTATTTGAAGGGAAAGGAAAATACAGTGGTTGATACACTCAGCAGAAGGTTGCATATTATACATGCTACAACCATAAGCATTTACAGATCAATTTTAATAATTAAAATAATTGATCCAGATTGGATCATTATATTGTTTGGCATCCATCTCGATGCTTTCAGAGTGGAAAAAGTGGAGGAATAAGCTCTCAGGACCACTTTTACCGGCGGGGACCCAACTTGGCAAATTAGGGTCTGAAACCTTCCGGGAGTGTTTTGAGCATAGTTTTAAAACTAGGTTAGTCTAACTCGGACTTGGCCAAGTTGACCGAGCCATACCCATGCTTGGACCAACTAGGTCAATTAACTAGTTTGGCGGCTGGTCCATTAACGAATTGATTGTTGGGCACAACCCAACTTGGCCTTAATTTTGCTAAGGACTCCACATTTTGGGGAGAAGAGTGTGAAGTAAGAGATGCAGCGGGGTGCGAAGTGGATCGCGCAGTGGAGCAGTAGAGTGCCAAAAGGAGATCGTGCAATAGATATACCGCACAGTATATGGACCTAGGAGTGGGTCAAAATCCCTCCCTTTTTGTAAAAGTATATAATATTGAATTATTTCAGACCATAGTCCCTTGTATTTTGAAAACCATGGTATTGGGTCCATGGTAATGTAGCGATGTAATCCCTCAATGTAATAGTATGTATAGGGATCAATAATAAAGAAGAGGATGATCTTGGGATCATATGATGTATTGAATGGTTTAATCTTTGTGATTGGATTTGGTGGCGAAGGAAAGGCTCTGCAATTGAGTGCCCAGAGGCCTAAGTCTGCAACTGAGTGCGACAACCTGCAGTTGAGTGTGCATGTCAAGAACTGTTTGTTGTACAAATTCCATATTACAAGCAACAGTTCTTGTGGACGTAGTCACACATTGGGATGAACCACAGTCAAATTTGTGTCTTCATGTGTTGATTTTCTTATTACCTACGCTTTATTTCGATACTGTGAAGTTTATGAATGTTTAAGTAATGAATGTAATTCTGCGAAATAATATATAAGTGCGAAGTAGTTCAGGAATACGAAGTAGCCTTTTGTAGCATAGGAGTTTATTGCAGTTACGTGTATTCACAACACAATAATGTTTATAATGTGGAAAAGTAATGTGAAGTAGTCATAAGTGATAAAGCATAAAGAAAATACAAAAGTACCACGTCGCAACATCCCTCAGGTTGCAAAAACTTGGTTCTACAACCTCCCATAGTCACTTCGGTTGAGACTGCGACTTGCTTGCAGGTTGTTGCCGAAAGGGCTAGTGATTGAAGGTTTTGTTGGTGCACAGTAAAATCCGAACCTGGGTCAGCTCAACCTAAGCCAACAAATGGTTCCGTTGCTGAGACAGGGATCTGTTTGAGGGATGTTTATATTGCATCTGTCGAAGAAAGAAATTCAAGATTGGGTAGAAGTTTAGAACAGAAGGAACGAGAATTTGCAGAACAAGAAAATAGAAGCCCTCGTTTGTCAACTAGGAGGTGGTTGGAGAAGTATATTTTCGATGATCAATACGGAATCTTCTTTGGCTCGTTCCATGTGGAGCTATACAAGTGGATATCAAGGTTGACTAAGAGAAAATACTGCTTTAAAGGAGACGAACCTAAGGAGTGGACTCCTGACCTAATACAATGACTCATGAACATTGACAATAGGATCTCAACAGCTGTTGACTTTTGGATTAACAACATCTTAGGAGGATTCATTACTGAGTTTGCGGTAGACTCGACTGTGTCCTATAGCGAAGTAGAATGAAAATTTTCAAATGACCGTGAGGTAAGTTCTTGAAATCTTTAAAACTTTGGATTAAGATGCTTTTGTGTGAAAAGGGAATTTTACGAATGCAGTCAGATTATTAGTTACTTATGTTTGGGAGAAGATTCAAAGAAGAAACTGGAACAACACGAAGTGGAAAAAGATATAGAATAGACACTAGGAAGAGATCTCGTGGCCAAGATTCAAAGAATTTTATAGAAACTGACTATAGCCCTCTGTTAAGTGGCTCTGAATGTGAAGAAAACTGCCCTAAGGACCCCAAAAGAACTCCACAGTATTCACCTGCCTAGCCTGAAAGTTCGCTGAAGCCAGAATCAAGTAGTGATCAGGGTGCTTTTGGTTTTCCCCATCCCCCTACCTTTCCCTACCCCCTCCCCTCCCCTTAAAGAATCCCTCTCCCCCACTCCCTCCCCCTCCCCCTCCAAGAAGAACTATGGCCAATGATATTAAACTACCTATCTTTAAAGGGACTAGATCAGGGGATCCATAACAGTTCTGGTTTTTATGCGAAGCAGTATGGATAGCGAAGCAGGTCCAAGAAAAAACTATAAAGAAAATGTAGATTGTCACAACATTTCGAGATAGAGCGCTGACATGGTACATGAATTATTCGAGCAACCAGATCAAATTATTTGCAGACATAAAACAACGGTGGTAAAAGAATTTAAGAAGTAGAAGTTTGCGTCGCAGTGCATCACAGAATTAAAAGAATTCACACAAAAGCCTATCGAGTCTGTGTGGGAATTTGATCAAAGATTCAAGATATTATTGGATCAGGTGAGCTTCGATAGCTCACGACAACATAAAGAATGGTTCATAGTTGCCCTGCTTCCACATATAAGATTGCCTTTATCGCAACAAAAGATAGAAACTCAAGCCGATGCTTTAGAACTTGCGATAAAATTAGAAGCTTCACCTATAGGGGATACCAATGCAGGTATGTAGCAAATCTGGAGTCAGCTGGCAAATTTGACTTTGCAGATACAAGATATGAATAAAATTAAGGATGTTTGCGAAGAAGTGTGGTGTACAAAGTGCAAATCAGATGGTCACTCTAGGGAACAATGTCCTCTCTTCAGAAATTATATGGCTAGTGGAGCACCTAATCCTTTGAATGCCGGATCCAGCTTATGGCGCGAGATATGTAAAACTAGAGGTGAACATCGCGCAAAAGATTGCTACCTATTGCAGAAGTATGTTCAGACTCCAAGAAACTTATATTGCAAATTTTGCAAATCAGTAGAGCATGATGAGAACAATTGTCGAGCTTATGAGTTGATGATGGAGCGCAGTACTGATGCCTATAGATTGCAAGCTGAAGAACATGGACAGGAAGGAAGTGGACAATGCGGTGGTTGAGGTCAAGGTGGTAGAGCTGGTCGAGGTCATGGACAAATTATTTGTTACAACTATGGCCAGGTAGGTCACTTTGCAAGAAATTGCCAGAATCCTACTACGACATGTAAGTATTGCAAATCATTTGATCATGTAATTGAGGAGTGTCTGGTACTTAAGACAAAAATGCAAGGAAAGAAAAATCAACAGTCGACACAGAACATTCAGATGATGACTGCGGAACCAAGGACCGATGAACCTTCCATTAATATTGTAACAAGGCGTGGAGCTATGACTGGAAATGATAAAGCAGATGGAAAAAATGTTGAAGAAAATGTAACTAGGTTCAGTTTTCATTATGATTTGTAATTATAATATTATGTAAAAGAAAAAATTATTATTCTTTGCATCATGGGTTTCATGAGCAAGATGTGTTTACCATAGGTCAAAGACTTCTTCTTGATGTCTTTAGGATTTTATGTCTCATCATAAGTATTTCAAAAGTCATAAGGTCAAAAGATTACGCTCCAAGTATCCTCGTGCAAGTCGGCTCTACAAAAAGGCAGTGGTCTCCTTGATGATATGTCCGCCTCCCTTTAAGGTTCTCATGTCGTCCTAATGTGTCATAGATGATCTATATATATAAGGAGTGCCGTTGAGTCAATGAAGAAGTCTTCGGATCATTAATAGTCAACGAAGATTGTACGCATACACAGTGACATCTCAGTGAAGTGATCAAGGGTAATATCAAGCTCTCGGAAGTCTATCTCGGAGGTCTATACAGTGATAACTCTCGGAAGTCTGAACATTACTATTGAAGAACTGTATGTATATATCTATATATATATATAGTGACTGCGTTCGGTATAACCCTCAGTGGTGGGTTGTCTCATCATTATCTTAAACGAAAAAGGAGCATGAAGGACCGTCTCAAAGATAGTAACGTAAATGAAGCAACTTATTTCTAAGCGAAGATTTGTGGCAGTCGAAGAAAGGAGTTGAGGACTGTGACTAGATAACAAAAAAACAAGGAAACCGAGAACTGATGGAGGACAGTGATATCAAGACTATGGATTGCAGGCCAAACAGTGCAAAGGATAGTGACAAACATCTTGGAGGTAATCTTGTGTCAATTTTGTCAAGGGTGTTGGTATTTGTCAAAAAAACATCTATAAGAAGAGATTGAAGGGTTTTCCTCTCAAGAGGAGAGGTTTTAGCCCTAGCTTAAAAGCCTAAACATTGTGTCACTGTCTTATTGTTTTGGTTGCTATTTGATGTACTAAACACACACAATAATAAGGATCTAAGATATATTAAGAAGATGTACACAAATAGTAATCAAGTAAGAGAATTTGTAATAAACAAAATGCCCTTAAATTCTCAACATGGTATCAAAGCTATGGTTCAGTGAAGGGCAGTCAATATAGTGATATTAGGACATGTATTGTAAGGATGAGTCCTCTTGTGGCATTATCATCTCAACATACATTCAATCCTCTCGGATCAAGTCATAGAAAGGAATTTGGTGCTAATTCAGGCGATATGATCTCGCTATCAAATCACAGTCTCCCTCTTGACACTATTTCAAGATTATAGTGAAGATCTCCGTCTAACAATCTTAGCAATACTACATGATCTCGTGACTGCAATGCAGACCTTTATAACTGGATGACATATCTTAGTGCAGACCTAACAAGGTGAAGGAGGAGAATACATTGTCTTGGCATTGCTATGATCACAACACAATCATAGTCTCGGCTTCCTCATGATCACAGTGCTCAACAAAGTCATGTAAAACACAGTCACTATAATCATGGATGGAGCAATACACCTCGGCATATGTACAATCTCTAGATCCCAGCTCTTCGATAGGTAATACAATAGGGATCTTTGAGCAGGTAGAAAACACAACGGATGATATAAATGATCTCACAATTGCTCTTTCGACAAACTAAACACAGTGATCTCAGAGTGTACCCTCGGCATAAACTATACTTTCATAAACTCAGGCAGACAATCTCTGTATATAGTGCCTCTCTACACAAATACATCACTGTCTCGGTACAGTGTCCTAACAATATACTTGTCACAGTCTCGGATCTTGAACAACATGATGCTTAGATTAGAACATAAGTCTCCCTACATCACTATGATAGTTTGAATAATGCTCAATGAAGGTGTTTGCTGATGCACTCCGAGGAATACTAAGTGTGATAAATTCCACTTGTGGGATAGCAGTATCACTAGCATGTCAACAATATGCTCAAATACCTTAAAGATGAATTAGGAGTCAAAATGATCTCAAGGTCACGAAGCAGTTTCAGTAATGTCAATGTCATTGTCCTAGAAGGTCTCCAAGGAAGTCTTGATAAAAGGATACTAGTGATGGGCAACTCAAGAAAAGGAAGCATCAAGGTGAAGATCTCCTCCACATGCCAAGTAAGTATCTTTCACGTTTAATTAATTTTTGGTTTAATGACTTTGTTTTGCAAAGAAATAGAAATAATGGAGGAAAGTCATAGTCCTCATGGAAAAGGTTCTTGCATAGAATAAGGAGAATTGTCATAATCCTCATAGAAAAGAGAAGTCATTGATGTCTATGGAAAGATCTCTGAAAGTCAAGTAGTGCTTGAATGCATCAAGAGACTCATAGGATTCATATGAAATCACTCAAAGGTCCTCCCATGCCTATGTAGTAGAAGAGGAGACATAAAAAGATATATGAAATGCTAGAAGAATATTCTCTGAAATGGTAGTAAAGAAGGTCACATCACGTAGACGTATACAAAAGCAATGGTATTTAAGAACAAAGGAATATCTTCGTGGGATCTCAATTAGGAGATCTAGGAAAGATGATAAGAAGAAGGTTACCTCATTCAACAATCTGTGGTCTCTATGCTACATAGAGAAAGACAACATAAGACTCAATACTACGAAAAGAGTGTGGATAGAAGCTCATATCGCCAGAAAGATGGAGGAAGTTGAAGAAAAGGGCCAAAGAAAGAGGGAGCAACAAATCTCTCACAAAAAGGGGTCCTACCATAAGTTCCTAAATCTTTAGATATGACCATAAGATTAAGATGCATCATAGCATCGTGAAAGTATTAGGAGCAAGAGCTCATGGCATCACCATGGGAATCACAGAGAACAAAATCCATGACAGTCAAACATGAAGGACATAACTCTTGGAATCCTCATTAGACGTTGAAGGAAAGAAAGGAGTCATCTAGGACAAGTCTCATCATACATCAAGGAAACATTTGTCAGATGAGGATATACAAGATCCTCAAGATTCTCTAATAGAATCCCAATCAGAGGATTCACTAATCTAGAGAGAAAGAAAGTGTTTCATCAAGAACTCCAAGTCACGGAATTCATGGATGATGTCATGGTGACATAAGAAAAGAAGCATATCAAGGGGTTGAAGTCACTTCAATGAAGGAAGCTGCTGGAAGGAGCCTAGATGACCTAATGGTAAAATAATGTATGCATACTTATGTTTAAATTTTATAATGTCATGTCATATGATTGCAGATAATGTGGATCATTACTTCTATCTTAAGAAGCATGATCGAGGGAAAAGGATCTCCTCTTCTGAAAGGATGCAAAAAGGCATAAGTCACACTAGATGAAATCAACATAATATGTCCTCATATAAAGTATGAGGTGCTTGACTACGATTATAGAACTCTGATTAGAAACCTGAAAGAATGAAATGTGTGAGAAAGGAAGAGATCGTGAGTTATGCAACCATGATGAAGAGTTGACTAGGAAATCCCCCGAAAAGATATGAAGACTCTGATGGAAGTCTGGAAAAGATAGAAACCCTTGACAACATATATCTTAGGAAAGATGTGTCAACATGAATGCAGGATGCTGATATCTACAGAAAGATGTCATGATGAAGAGCCACCTAGTAAGGTACGATTTGATTTAATCATATTTTGATTTCTTGAATAATATTTGGATAAGTTCATGCAGGGCTACTTACAAGTACAACTAGCATTCATGTGATGAATAGAAGAAGCATGATGAGAAAGAAGTAGTCATATGATGAAGGTTCCAGATATGAAGAAGGCCACTTTCCATGCAGAAACGAATGACATGGTGAACTAAAGAGGAAAGTGATCGATGACTGTTGCCCTACAAGGAATAAGCTCAACAAATACTCATGACATCAAGGAGAGAAATTGATCAAGCAGCTGAAGGACCCACGAAGAAGAAGTTGCTGATGTATAGAAGAGTCCCTTGTTAAGAGGGAGATCTGACAAATACCTAATTAAGAGGGAGCCTGGATTGAGTCACTCCTGATTAAAAGGGAGTGATAGATGTGTTTTTCCTTTCATGTGTCATGCACTAGACCAGGACTAACAATTGTATGTCTTAGTGAAGGTCATGAATGGAAATGTAGACGCATGACAGACACAACATTCTTGTCTTCATCTGGGAAGAAAGAATGGAGGATTGGGTAATCAACTGGCATCCGATGCTCTTTGAGGATTTGTAGGGCATCCAAGATAAGAGTAGGCAAGAGGACCGATATTATTTGAGGGTTGGGAATCCCAGATAAGAATATTCCTAGATTGCCATACTCAGTGAACACCTGGTTGGGTATGTACCTTGAGAGAGAATGATAAAGGTGTCTATAATCATTGGTCTCGCCAACATTGTGCTCTGATCTATTGAGAGATAGAGCTGTTAGTCAAGGCCTTGCTATGTGACAATGCTAGTTATAATGACGCTATACAGATGGATTACTAGTCCAACTCTTCATATGAGATCTCTTTAGTATTGAGAATAGCCATGTACCATTTAATGAATACCTACCTAGTTAAGAGGGAGTGTTGAAGAAAATGTAACTAGGTTTGGTTTTCATTATGACTTGTAATTATAATATTATGTAAAAGAAAAATTATTATTTCTTACATCATGGGTTTCATTGGCAAGATGTGTTTACCATAGGTCAAAGACTTCTTCTTGATGTCTTTAGGATTTTATGTCTCATCATAAGTATTATAAAAGTCATAAGGTCAAAAGATTACGCTCCAAGAACAAGTGTCAGTATCCTCGTGCAAGTTGGCACTACAAAAAGACAATGATCTCCTTGATGATATGTCGACCTAAATTTAAGGCACTCATGTCGGCCTAATGTATCATAGATGATCTATATATATAAGGAGTGTCGTTAAGTCAATGAAGAAGTCTTCAGATCATTCATAGTCAGCGAAGATTGTACACGTACACAGTGATATCTGGGTGAAGTGATCAAGGGTAATATCAAGCTCTCGAAAGTCTATCTATACACAGTGATAACTCTTGGAAGTCTGAACATTACTATTGAAGAACATATATATATATATATATATATATATATATATATATATATATATATATATAAATGACTGCATTCGTATAGCCCTCGGTGGTGGGCTGTCTCATCATTATCTTAAACAAAGGAGCATGAAGGATTGTCTCAAAGACAATAGCTTAAATGAAGCAACTTATTTCTGAGTGAAGATCTGTGGCAGCCGAAGAAAGAAGGAGCCGAGGACTGTGACCAGGCAGCGAAGAAACAAGGAGACCGAGAACTGAAGGAGGACAATGATATCAAGACTATGGATTGCAGGCCAAACAATGTAGAGGATAGTGACAAACATCTTGGAGGTAATCTTGTGTCAATTTTGTCAAGGGTCTTGGTATTCGTCAACTAAACATCTATAAGAAGAGATTGAAGGGTTTTCCTCTCAAGAGGAGAGGTTTTAGCCTTGGCTTAAAAGCCTAAACATTGTGTCACTGTCTTATTGTTTCAGTTGCTATTTGATGTACTGAACACACAATAATAAGGATCTAAGATAATATAAGAAGATGTACACAAGTAGTAATCAAGTAAGAGAATTTGTAATAAACAAAATGCCCTTAAATTCCCAACAAAAAAGGAAGCCGAAGCTACATGGGTTAGAAAGACTACTAAAGAAGCCCACGTGTTTGATATTCAAAAGGGAAAAAAAGTCTTTATGGAAGTAAAGCGAAGCTTTATGGATACAGGAGCTTCGACATCTAGTGCACGACAAAAGCAGAAGAAAAGTTGCAGTGTATCATCTTTGACACAAAGTCAAGCTTTGACAATACAAGAACATGATACGAAACATAAGGTAAATACTTTAAAATCTTTTCTTCAAACTTGTATTAAATTGTTGCGAGATCAAAAAGCTTTAGAATGACTTCAGGAATAGATAAGTTCCTGCACATCCAAGGAAATACCCTGGAGTGAGATGCGCAAAGTTAACAATTTACATAGACAAAAGAGAACTGGAAAGGAAATGAGGCTTAGTGCACAAATAGGAGAATATGACATGGACCAAGTTATTTTAGATTTGGGATCTGAAGCTAATGTCTTGACGAAACAAACATGGGAGTTAATGGGTAAATCGAAGTTGCAATGGTCACCTATTTAGCTAAGATTGGCGAATCAACAAAAGATTGTTCCTCTAGGAAGATTATTGGGCATTACAATGGATATTGAAGGGGTGAGCACTACTATTGATTTTGAAGTAATTGAAATTGTGGATGACAGTAACCCCTACCCTGAATTACTTGGACTAGATTGGGCATTTGCCAACATGGCTATAATCAACTTAAAGAAGAAGCAAATGATATTTAAAAGCAACAATATGAGAGTGATCGTTCCCTTGGATCCATCATAAGGAGCAAGGTATACTGAACCAGTTAAAGATGAGTACATCACAGTTGATATAGATAACATCTATCGGATGACAACAAAAGAACAAGATTGTGTTAACCCTACTGAAGGCAAGTTGAGTTGGGAGCATGACAGTACGTTTGCTTCAAATTCAAAAAGAAGAATTGGAAAATTGGCAAAACAAGGTACATGAAGTGTCTACAAGGCGATGTGCAAGACACACTAAAGCAGTTCGCTGTATGACAGCTGAGGTATGTGACTTACGTTTTTATGATGGGTTGGGTGATGTAAATACTTTTCTTGAAGAATATGAAGAACATGTACCAATGTGTCAAAGATTGTTAGCTCTGGATATAGTCCTAAGAGCCACTCTTGCTAGATGCTGGGGTACACATAAGAAGAATATAGGAACTTGGCAAGAATGTCAAAGATTGATATGGATAAGGTTTGGTCAAGTAGAAATAGAGTTGGCAGATAAGTATGATGGTCAAACTGATCCTAGAGAGCACTTTACAGCGTGGAGGGAGATTCCATGAGAAGAATGGGTGCATGGACTCATCCATACATTAGAGACAATAATTCAAAAATGGTACCTGGAAACAAAACTTCAACATGGTACCATGAACTGGGCAGAGATGGTTGATGGGTTTATATTGACATTTAGCTTTGAAGATGATTGTCCATGTATAGATTCAACCCTTCAGATAGTTAAAAAGAAGATTTTGGGGAATGCAATTCCACTCACTTGGCAGCCTGATTGGGCTGCACAGCTACAGAATGTACTAGAATGCTACAACATCACTACAAAAGAAGATGAAGGCCCTCGTAAGATTGACATAACAGAATTTGAAGGCTACCGCGAAGTGAATGGATTTGAGTTAGAAATGCTTGATATAACAAAGCCATAGAAGACAAAGAAAGTGAATATAGGATCAGAAGAGGAGTCGAAGTTTGTAACGATATGAGATTGTTGGGATGAAGAAACAATCAACAAAGTGACAGATCTTTTTCATGAATACTAGGAGTTATTCCCCACTAAGTTTTCAGATATGAAGGGCATAATATGAGATTTAGGAGTTATGAAGATTCCTCTAAGCCCTAATGCGAAACCAGTTAAACAAAGGCCTTATAGACTGAATCCAAAGTACAAAGAAAAAGTGAAGAAAGGACTTGATTAAATGATAGAAGCTTGTAATATTCCTAATTAGCCATGGCTAATTGGAATTTTCGATTTTGCTTAATTTTTGCCTTCTATAGTTATTTATGAATAAAAAAGTGAGGGAAAGGGGGACATGACTCACTTTTAGAATAAAAGTCACTTTCTAGTAGCACAACGTTGTGACTTAAAGGGGAGCCAAGGGGGCCAAAAGGGGGACGCAGAAAAGGAGCCCACGCAGACACTTGGAGGGATTGCGCAGTAGGGAAGAAACACGTGGCAAGAGAGGGACTGTGCTGGAGAAGGTGGGCCTTGGGATTGAGAGAGGCAAGGGCTATAAAGGAGAGAGGAGCTTTCTCATTTTGGCATTCAGTTATGTACATTTGAGCTAGTCACTTCGACTTAGAGCACGTTGGTTGTTTAGCTAGTCTACAACACTGTTTAGTGCATTGAGTGTCTCCGTTTGGAGATCTCACCCTTAGCTCCGGGGGACTTCGAGTGCCTACTGCACAGCACTAAGAGGGATGATGCAGTTTTTTCTAGCAGGAGTTCTGGCTTGAGGGTTTGCAGTAGGATTTGTGCTGGGAGATTGAGCAGGGGGTCAGCCCTTGCATATTGGAGGGTTTTGGCAGAGGTTTCAGGTAGATTTTTGGAGGGTTTCATTCAGTGGCAGTGTAGAGCCTTGAAACACTGTGCAAAACCCCAAGGGAGTGATTTTCGGGGGTCGGCCATTTCAGGAAAGCTTTCTGGGTTTTTCTGGGTTTATTGAGTAGAGTTCGGTTCCAGAGTTTCAGCCTTTTAAGAGGAGGGGAACAACCCCAAATCCTCATTCAATTTCCAGCAGCAGCTGCAACATCACAGTTTTCCAGCAGCTGGGACGCAGATCAGTGTGAGGCCATTCCTTTGCTATTCTGAGTGTATTTCTTCACTTGCCTTGTGCAAGTCGAGGTGCCATCTATTCTGATCACCTTCTGTACTCATTCTATTGCTCAATATAATAAAATGGCTTAGCATTTCTTGAGTATTTGTTTACGTTTCATGTATACATTGTTGTTTGCTGCACTATCGTTATTTCGTTTCTGTGAGTTTTCCGGCTATTATACCACTTGTACGTTTTTCTGATTGGGGTTTGCTGGTATTTGAGAAATATTCCTAAAAGGGATATTATAGTGGTATTAGAGCGTAGTTCTGGCTCAGCCTGTGGAGCTAGCAATCTATGACACCGGGGGAAAAACCCCATCTGTTACAGAGGTACGAGATACGGAGACACTGGGCGTAGGTTGGAAAATACCTACGGAGAGGGAGATTGTGTTTTGGCAATGGATGCAGAGCAGAAGGATCCGATGGCAGACGAGGATGGGAAGAGATTTGCGGATATGCTCCTCAAATTAGTACAGGATCTGTCGAGGTAGATTGAGGTGATGGGGTAGAGATTCACGGTAGTAGAGGCTAGACAGCGTGAGAGCCCACGAGTTTTTTCAGATTGGTGAGGGATCGGGTGCATCCCATCATTTGCCAGAGCAGCGTGATACTGCGCAGCAGGTGGCCTCACATGCCTCTACACGCTCTACCATGCCCATGTTCTTAGGAGCAGACATGGGGGCCGGAGCCCAGCTGGAGACAGAGCCCGGTCATATGGGCGATTATTTTGCAGAGTACTAGGCCTATGGGCAGGAGTTCAGGGATGCTCTTTCATTCAGAGACTTTGTTCAGCTCCAGTGGGATAGTAGACCCTGCGACCATCACAGAGGGTACTGACATTACCATGATGGTGACACCCACCGTGTAGCGAGTAGATTCCACTTGCCAACATTTGATGGTTCATCGAATAGTTTGGCAAAGTCTTGGGTGGAGAAGCTAGACATTTATTTCCAGCTTAACCAGATGTCAGAGACAGAGGCCATCAAGGTGGCAATGTTGCATTTGAATGGTGAGGCTCAGGATTGGTGGTTTCATGGGATGGTTACACTCGGACACTCCACAGTGACGACATATGCTAAGTTCACCAGGAGATTGATGGAGTGATTTGATCGGAGGGATCCAGAGCAGCGTTTTATTGAGCTAACGAGGCTCAAACAGACAGGGAGCCCAGAGACCTACATTGCAGATTTCCTAAGGGTCTCAGTGATGGTGCTAGATCTATCCATGACACGAAGGATCTAAATGTATGTTGAGGGGTTAGTAGAGCCACTTCGGGGTTTAGTCCGATCCACTAGACCAGCCACACTCCAGGACGTCATTAGCAGGGCCCGGGACTTACAGGATGTCTTACCCAGGACCCGGACACCTTACCCCCAGAGACAGACTTTTCAGTCTATGGGGAAGGATGTGAGGATTCCACCTCTAAAGGGGAACTCAGGACGAGTGCAGATTGACGATGATGCCAGGAGGGAGCTGAAGAAGAAGCGGTTGTGCTTCACTTGTTAGGAGCCGTGGGCACCAGGACATAGATGTGCTGCTGGAAAAGCACATTTTATTGAGGTCTTCTTCGAGAGCAGTGGGGAAGAGGATGATGAGGATGAGGTGGAGGCAAGAGATACACATGCCATGCAGGGACCTTTGCCACCTCCACCGCCAGCATCAGGTGGTGCATCTTTTGCACCTACCGGAGGGTTCCTTGCAACACTGCGAGGAGTTCCCAAGTATTTGACGCTACGTGTACGGGGGATAGTACGTGGCCAACGAGTATCAATTTTGGTTGACAGTGGGGCAACCCACAACTTCATCGATGCACAGATGGTTGAGCGGAGAGGTATACAGACAGAGAGCTTCGATGGGTTTTCGGTTTTGGTCCCAAGAGATCAGACAATGATGTGTGCTCATTATGTTCCAGAGCTATTAGTGACGATGGGCACTTACACACTGACTGACCACTTTTTTGTGGTCGACATTCCGGACACCAATGTGATACTGGGTGTTCAGTGGCTTATCACTCTAGGGAAGGTCACGACAGATTGGAAGACCCTAGAGATGGAGTGGGATGATGAGAAGACAGGGAGGCATGAGAAGATATGGGGTCAGCACACATATTCGCCTCAGTCTTCAGATTGTTTCGGCTCATCGGATGGAGGTAGTCTTCTGGAAGGGAGACATAGAGTTGGGCAGTAGAGCTGCGTGCATCGGAGGCAGGGACTACAGGGCAGACGGTACATCCGAAGATACAGTCCATCCTTTGCCATAGTGTTTGGAGAGATTCCGCTGGGACAGCCACCGGACCGGGGGTTTGAGCACACCATCGAGCTTGAGTAAGGCATACAGGCAGTGATTATCACCCCCAGGCCTATTGGGATGAGATTGAGCAGGCTATCCAGGAGTTGTTGGCTCTTGGGCACATTCGACTGAGCACGAGTCCTTTCGCTTCTTCTGTGGTGTTGGTGAAGAAGAAGGACGACACATTGAGGATGTGCATTGACTACAGGGTCCTGAACAAGAAGACATTGAAGAACAAGTACCCCATACCTACGATCGACGAGTTGATGGATGAGTTGAGAGGAGTACGGTTCTTCTCAAAGATTGATTTGAGATCTAGGTACCATCAGATTCGCGTGAGGGAGCAGGACATTCCCAAGACCGCCTTCAGGTGTCACTATGGGCACTTGATTCTTTGTGTGCCCTTTTGCCTAACCAACGCCCCCGCCACATTTCAGTTCTACATGAATCACATCTTCTGCAGTCACTTGAGGAAGTTTGTGTTGGTATTCTTTGATGACATTCTCATTTATAACAGGACTTGGGACGAGCATCTCCAGCACATTGAGACAGCGCTGCGTATCTTGCAGGAGCAGTAGTTCTATGCTAAACTCTCCAAGTGTGAGTTTGGGTTGACAGAGATGTTGTATTTGGGGCACATCATAGGGGTGGATGGAGTGAGAGTCCACGAGGAGAAGATCAGGGCCATTAGAGAGTGGTTGGAGCCGAGGAACGTGATAGAACTACGAGGGTTCATTGGCATTTGTATTTACTACTGGAAGTTCGTCAAGAGTTTCTCACAGCTTGCTGCACCCCTGACAGATTTGACGAGGAAGGGGGTTTTCAGTTGGTCGGATACAACGCAGTGAGCCTTTGACAGGCTCAAGGAGGTTATGAGTAGCTGCCCAGTGCTTGCATTGCCAGATTTCATGCAGCCATTTGTTTTGGAGGGTGACGCGTTCGGAGAGGGGATCGGCGTAGTTTTGATGCAGGGAGGTCACCCTATAGCCTATGAGAGTCGGAAGCTCCTTCCACACGAGAGGTTCTATTCTATATACGACAAGGAGAGGCTGGCCATCATGCATGCATTGGCCAAGTTCCGACAGTATTTAGTGGATAACAGGTTTAGGGTGAGGACTGATCACAACAGCCTCAGATTTTTTTTGGAGCAGAAGTAGCTACAGGAGAGGCAACAAAAGTGGATCAGGAAGATCCAAGCATATGACTTTGACATTGAGTATGTCAAGGGTAAGAAAAACGTGGTAGCAGATGCTCTTTCACGTAGACCAGCCACGTTGTCTCTTATGAGCTTGGACACAGACTAGAGGGATCGACTCTTAGTAGAGTACTCCAAGGACAGGCTTGCATGTGAGGTTTTGGATGGGCAGGTGGCGGATGATAGGTACAGGGTGGTCGATGAGATCATCTACTACAGGGATCGGATCTTCTTGACTGAGGGATCTCAGCTCAAGAAGAAGATGCTCCAGGCATCACATGATTCACCATTGGCCAGCCATCAGGGGTATACCAAAACTTACAGGGCCATCAGAGAGAGGTTCTCATGGAAGGGCCTCAAGGAGGACGTACTCCATATCCAGGAGTGTGACGTTTGCCAGAGGAACAAGGGGGAGATGAGCCATCCCGCGGGTTTATTGCAACCTCTTCCCATTTTGGAGGGAAAATGGGAGAGTATTTCGATGGACTTCATCACAGGGTTGTCCATGATACAGGGAAAGGATTGTATCTTTGTCGTCGTTGACCGGCTGACGAAGTACACACATTTCTTTGCCATATCCGCACACTACACAGCAGCATAGGTGGCCGAGTTGTTCTTCAGATAGGTCTTCAGGCTACATGGTCTTCTTAAGATCATCGTCAGTGACAGAGCCAACCGTTTCACGGGTGGGTTTTGGCAGGAGCTTTTTCGGCTAGTGGGGCCGGAGTTGACACAAGCACCAGTTATCACCCACAGACAGACGGATAAACAGAGATAGTTAACAAGTGGCTGGAGGGCTACTTGCGTAACTACGTCAGTGGGCAGCAGAGAGCATGGCTGAAGTGGCTGCATCTAGGGGAATACTGCTACAACACTACACATCACATGTCCATTGGTATGTCACCATTCTATGCTTTGTATGGGTATCATCCTTTATCTTTTGTTGACATGATATTTGGTGATAGCGAGGCTCCGAGAGCCAAGATTTGGATCCAAGAGAGTCAGGATATCCTCTAAGTTCTCAAGGATAACATGGCCACAGCGTAGAACCAACAAAAGCTGTATGCTGACAGGGGTCGGGTGGAGAGACAGTTTGAGGTAGGGGACATGGTCTACCTACGATTACATCCATATCGACAGTCGACACTGAAGCAGAAGGGGGCTGAGAAGCTCAAGCCCCGCATTTATGGGCCATACAGGGTGATACGCAAGATTGGACAAGTTGCATATGAGTTGGAGCTGCCCTAAGGCAACAAGATTCATAACGTTTTTCATGTATCATGCCTGAAGAAGGCATTGGGGCAGCAGGTGACAGTGACATATGAGCTACCACCCATGGATGATGAGGGGCATTTGGTGTTGCAGCCAGAGGCTGTTATTGATACCAGGGCTAGGCAGTTGCGGAGCAGGATGGTCCAAGAATTCTTGGTGAGGTGGAAGAATTTGCCGGATGAGGATGCCACTTGGGAGAGTGAGAAAATCTTGCAGCATCCATCACTTCAGTTGCTTGAGGACAAGCAACATTTTGCCGGGGGAGACTGTAATATTCCTAATTAGCCATGGCTAATTGGAATATTCGATTTTGCTTAAATTTTGCCTTCTATAGTTATTTATGAATAAAAAAGTGAGGGAAAGGGGACATGACTCACTTTTAGAATAAAAGTAACTTCCTAGTAGCATAACGTTGTGACTTAAAGGGGAGCCAAGGGGGCCAAAAGGGGAGACGCAAAAATGGAGCCCACGCAGACACTTGGAGGGACTGCGCAGTAGGGAAGAAACACATGGCGAGAGAGGGACTGTGCTGGAGAAGGTGGGCCTTGGGATTGAGAGAGGTAAAGGCTATAAAGGAGAGAGGAGCTTCCTCATTTTGGCATTCAGTTATGTGCATTTGAGCTAGTCACTTCGACTTAGATCACGCTGGCTATTTAGCTAGTCTGCAACACTGTTTAGTGCATTGAGTGTCTCCATTCGGAGATTTCACCCTTAGCCCCGGGGGACTTCGAGTGCCTACTCGAGCAAGGTAATTCCATCAACATTTTGGCAGTTGTTTCATCAGCATTTCTGGCAGGAGGATTGTGCATCTTGGAGGACTGCGCAGCACTGAGAGGGATGACACAATTCTTTCTGGCAAGAGTTCTGGTTTGAGGGTTTGCAGTAGGATTTGTGCTGGGAGATTGAGCAGGGGATCAACCCTTGCATATTGGAGGGTTTTGGCAAAGGTTTCAGGCATATTTCTGGAGGGTTTCATTCAGTGGCAGCGCAGAGCCTTGAGACACTGCGCAGAACCCCAAGGGGTTGATTTCCGGGGGTTGGCCATTTCAGGAAAGCTTTCTGGGTTTTTCTGGGTTTCTTGAGTAGAGTCTGATTGCAGAGTTTCAGCATTTTCTGAGGAGGGGAACAACCCCAAATCCTCATTCGATTTCCACCAGTAGCAACAACACGACAGTTTTCCAGCAGTTGGGACGCAGATCAGTGTGAGGCCATTCCTTTGCTATTCTGAGTGTATTTCTTCACTTGCCTTGTGCAAGTCGAGGTGCCATCTTTCTGATCACCTCCTATACTCATTCTATTGCTCAGTATAATAAAATGGCTTAGTATTTCTTGCTGCATTTCTTGAGTATTTATTTACGTTTTATGTATACATTGTTGTTTGCTGCACTATTGTTATTTTGTCTCTGTGCACTATTGTTATTTTGTCTCTGTGAGTTTTCCGGCTATTATTACCACTTGTACATTTTTTTGGTTGGGGTTTGTTGGTATTTGAGAAATATTCCTAAAAGGGATATTACACAACTGGAATCATGGAACCTGTGGAAGAATCAGAGTGGGTAAGTCCCATGGTTGTACAAGAAAAGAAAATACAAGGAGAAGTCAGGATTTGTGTTGATTTAAGGAAGGTAAATGATGTATGTCTACATGACCCATTCTCTACTCCTTTCACTGATGAAGTATTGGACAATGTAGGAGGTCAGAAAGCCTATTAATTTACAAATAGGATTTTCAAGATACCATCAGATTAGAATTGCACTGAAGATCGACATAAGACCACCTTCATTACAAAATGAGGTTCATATCAGTATACAATGATGCCTTTTGGATTGAAGAGTGCCCCTGCCATATTTTCAAGAGTGGTGGTTGCAGCTTTCAAAGAATATATTCACAAGTTTTTAAAAGTATACTTCGATGATTGGACAATATTTGGGTTATTGAAGAAACATGTTGTGAGCTTAAGATTGATGCTCGACACATGTAGACAATATCAGATTTCTCTGAATATCAAAAAGTGCATATATTGTGTACCTTTTGGTATATTACTAGGACATATTTTTTGCAAGTAGGGATTGTTGATGGATCTTGCGAAGATTGCTATTATTGTGAATTTACCTCCACTAAAGATCATGAGACAACTTTGCACCATATTAGGATGTACAGGATATTACAGAAAATTTATTGAAGGATATGCACTGATCACTGCGCCTATGGAAAAATTGCTAAAGAAAGATGTAACATTCCTATGGAATGAGGAATGTCAAAAGAGCCTCGACACACTAAAAGAAAAGATGGTAACTGCTCCTGTACTAGGATTCCCTGATTGGAATAAGGAATTTCATGTTCATGTGGATGCTTCATGCATAGCTTTAGGAAAGGTATTGGCACAACTTGGTGTAGGTGAAATCGATCACCCTATAGCTTTTGCAAGTAGGAGGCTGTCTAAAGCAGAAAGGAACTATACAACTACAGAAAGGGAAGGACTGGATATGGTATATGATTTATAGAAGTTTAGATATTATTTGTTGGGATCACATTTCAAGATGTTCACAGATCACTCTGCACTAAAATATTTGGTCAATAAGCTTGTTTTAGGAGGAAAAATTTGCAGATGGCTATTATTATTTAAGGAGTATGAGTTTGAAGTTGTTGTTAAGCTAGAAAGACTAAATGTTGAACCTGATCATTTGTCAAGGTTGGAAACAGGAGAAGAACCAACGAATATAATGGATAATCTTGCTGATGTGCAGTTGTTTGCAATCAGGATTGCAGATGATCACTTCGCTCGTATTATTCAGTTCTTAACCACAGGGATGGCTCCTTCAACATATACTACGCAGCAGAAGAAATAATTGGTGGTTAAGGCAACAGATTTTTCACTAACAGCAGGACATTTGCATACGATGGGACCAAATGAAATATTGCATAGGTATGTTCCTGAGCACGAAAGACATATAATTCTAATAGAAGCTCATAGTGTCACAGTTGGTGGACATTATGTAGGAAAAGCTATTGCGCAGAAAATTTTACGAGCAATATTATAGTGGCTTACATTACACAAAGATGCAAAGGAGTACTGTCGAGCTTGTGATGTTTGCCAAAGAACAGGAAAACCTTCAAGAAGAGATGAAATGCCACTAGTGCCACAAGTAACATTACAGGCTTTTGATAAATGGATTATTGATTTTGTTGGACCTATCAATCCACCAAGGAAAAGGACTAATGGGAGGTATATAATCACTGCGACTGATTATTTGACAAGGTGGGCAGAAGCACAACCAATGAAGGATTGCAGCGTAGAAATCGTTGCGAAGTTCATCTTTGAATACAAATTGTCCAGATTTGGGTGTCCAAAGATATTAATGAGTGATCAAGGATCACATTTCTTGAATAAGACCATTGAGGCATTAACTGAAGAATTTCAAGTTTACCACCAAAAGAGCACTCCCTATCACCCTCAGGCAAATGGAACCGTGGAAGCATTCAATAAAATTTTGGAGAATGCACTGACCAAGGTTTGCAATGTAAACAGGAATGATTGGGATCTTAGGATTCTAGAGTATTATGGGATTATAGGACTACATGCGTAAAGTTGATAGGTTAGATGCCCTTTAGGTTGGTTTATGGGCAAGAAGTTGTGATGTCCATGGAATACATTGCCCCTAGCCTAAAAATTGCAGCTTTTACAAATATGACAGACCCCGACATAATGGAAGAAAGGATGTTGCAGTTACTTGCTCTGGAAGAGCACAGGTTTATAGCAGGATTTCATCAACAAGTATAGAAAGCAAGAGAAAAGGCTTGGCATAATAAGCACATTAAGCAAAAGAAGTTCCAGATAGGAGACCTTGTTCTCCTCTACGACAGTAAGTTTGTGAAATTCCCGGGGAAATTCAAAACACATTGGTTAGGCCCATATGTTATTAAATATATTACTTATGGAGGCGCAATGCAATTAGCGAAGTTAAATGGGGAATTAATCTAGGGAAAAGTAAATGGCAGTAGGTTAAAGTTGTATAGGGACAACCCTAACCCTATAGCTTCACCCTAAAGAAGAAAGAAGGAAAGTTTTAGTGTCACATGAAGTTGAAAGTGGGCACTGGACTATAAACTATGCTGTAGAAAGAGCTTCAACGAAGAAAGTAGTTCCGTACCATCAGGAATATGTCAAAGTTTGTTGCAAGCCGCGACGTAAGACAAAGGTGTGCTACAATAGGGGACATGTTGAAGTTCACTTGAAAAGTAGAAATATGACTGTTAAAAGGGAAAAGACAGGTAAAAAGTTGCATTTAAGATGACGGGTTGGCAGAATTTAAGGATAGGTACACATTTAATGACGAAATCTGAACATAATCGGGAGAAAATCAAATCTAATGATGAGGTTCGAAGGTCGAAATTGTTACAAATAGCTGGCTCCCACTTAGATTAAGAACTTTGCTGAATCGAGAGCTCGAGTGATTAATAGTGCGAAGAAGTTGTAGGAGACTTCGCTGTGTATGTCGACAGAGTGATCTTGGAAGGAGATTGTGCGGAATTTTCATGAGCAGGGATTGTCTGGAGTCATGGAAGCCACATATATGTCCACGCCAGCAGTTGAAACACCCACAGTAGCAGCACCGTCATCACAAAAGCTGCAAACATCACCAAGGTAGAAGCAAACCAAGGAAGAAAGAACCAAGAGAAAGCAGGACAAGAAGCTTGCCAAATCTGTGAAACCTCAGCGGGTCGATATTGAAGAAGAAGTGGAGGGAATACAGGCAGAGGAAGGTGACGCAACATTCATCTCACCTCTGCCCTCATACATTCCACCAAGGAAGCCAAATGCTAAACCAGTAAAAGATGCCAAAGATGCGAAGTATGGGACATTCACACTTGTATTGCCGTAGGATGTGCTGTTTGAAGGAGAGATTTTAGGAAAAATTCCGCATTTGAAATTCACTGACAATGATTTTAATGATTGGATGAAGTACCCGTAATTCGCACTAGACCGGTACTTGCAACAGGTTCACTACCTAGATATTGGAGTGACAAGATTGGAGCCACAACGGTGGGCAAATGGGTTGGTGCAGTCAGGACTACTCAACATGTTGAATGTGTTGCACTTCGGCAGAAGTTCAGCAAACACAGTGTGTGTGCGACAATTGTTGGTGTTAATACATGATGGACACCTGTGGATGGGAAATAAAGTCCCCATAGACCAAATGTTGATATGAAGGATCACAAAGTTACCATACCAACAGCGAAACCCCGCGGAGGAATTTGGGGGGAAGGATCAGGATTGCACCTTGGCAGAAAATATGAAAAAGAAGTACGGGCTGGTCAAAGGCAAAAGAGGCTATGAGCCTATGACATAAACTCAATCAGTGACCAAACAGTCCGCTTCATGGCACGTATTTTAGCCGACAAAATTATGAGGAAGTGTCGCGCAAATGAAGTCCCTGTGTCGATAATGTCTTTAGCTGCGTAGTGCCCAAATGGAGACCAGTATAACTGGGCTGCGTATTTATGCAAGGAATTCCTAGGCGACTGCTGCGAGGTCCAGGAGAAAGGTACATCTTTTCATTACGCCTGGTTAATATTGATCATTGCTATGTTGGCATGGAAGGAGACAGAGGTTACGCAATTTCCTTCGATAGAAACATATGTATGTGAGGCTGCGAGGTATGCTTTGTTGTGGCATACCACTCAACCATCGCGCGCACAGGAAAATATAATCTTTCTTATACTATACCAGATGGATCTACACATGCTCGTAAACCAACATCCGCGCCTCTCGCCAAGTTTGTACAAACAATACAACCCTGTGGCGAGGTTCAAGGCAGATTTCCATAAAGTTCAAATATAGGTGTGCAGAGACATAAAGAAAAAATGGCATGCATTGCCATACATGGTCAAAGAGGATGATTTGGCAGCATTAGTACAAAAATGGCCCACTGAATGGATGACTCCGCTGGAGGAAGCAGGGGACAATGCCACAGAAGAAGAAGAACTGGACACTTTGCACCATGGCGAAGCCGGTGGAAAGGAAAAGGAGCAGGAATCAGAGGAAGAGAAAGGGGAAGAAGAATATCACGAAGAAGAACACCATAACGAAGAACGTCATGAGGAAGAGCCTCAAGGAGGTGAAGATACAACTAAGCAGACACAGAAGGCAAAAACAAAGAAATCTACAACAGAGAAAAGGAAGATGCAGAGTGGAGCTTTGCCAAGAAGCAAAAAGAAGCACAAAGTGGATAAATCCAAGGACACACTACCGCTGGTCCTTACTGATGGGGACCTAGATGAGATTGGCGAGAAAGTTCATGAAGTCACTGCGCAGTCATGGAGCAAGATAGAGGATCGCTACAACGCACTCCTCAATGGTGTCGAGCCGAGTATAGCAGAGATAAAATTACTAACACAAACATCCAAAGAACCAGCGCAGCTAATTCAAGGAATCCGACTAGAAAGGCTGATAGAAAAGACGTTTGGGATGAGAAAAATGCAGATATCCGCCAGAGATTTGCAGTTCGATTCTGCTGAGGCGAAGCAACATGCGAAGAATTGGGATCATGTCAACATGAATATGGTAGTGCTTCCCATTCTGGTGTTACATGAGTTACACCAAGGCATCACAAATGAGTTAAAGGAACTCGAACAACACAATTCAAGGCTAAATATTCAAATAAAACAAGAACGAGTTGCGCTGAAGAAACAACTCGACTAGGCAATCAAAGAAAAGGAGTAGGCAGAGCTACAACAACAAAGATTGAAAGCAGTAGTCGAAGCCACTTGTAGAGAAGTTTCAGACATGGATGTCTGCGAGGAGGAATACATAGAAGACAAGGTCGCGAAGCTCAACCTTGCAGTAAGGGAATACAAGAATAAAATTGCTGAATTGCAATTTAAATATGAGATGCAGATTAGCGAGCTGCGAATGAAGTTGCAACCGACTACACCATCGAAAGTAAGAAGTCAGAGGGAGGTTGACCTAAAGTTAGTCATGGTTAGCATCTCCACAGCATTGGCGAATTACATCAAACTACTGAATTAAAGTTTGCAAATTTGGACTTCGCTGCAGGAAGATCCAAATATTCAGAAATTGCAATAGGAAATGCAGCAGAGGTAGCAACAGTTGGAGGAGAGTCGAGCAAATGCGAAGACATTGTCTATATCGTAGAAGCTCGCAGAGATCAATGAATCGAAGGTGCTGCAAAAGAGGATCGAAGAGCTGAAGAGGGAGGAGCAAACATTGATAGAATGAACTCAACCTTAGTAGGATGAGGCCCTTCAACTCTCGTAGACAGTAGATGAAAAGTTTTAGGAGCTTCGACAGAAGGAGGCAGCATTGCTACAAAAGGCTGCAGATCATGTAACAAAAGCATTGTTGGAGGAAGCACGCAGCGAGGATAAACAGATGACAAAAGTGCTCCAACAGTTCAAAAAGGCCTATAATAACATTGCACAAAAGATCAGAGGCATAACTGCTAAGTGACTCAGGACGAGTCACAAGTGAGTGTTGGGGGCTTGTTGGGCACAACTCAACTTGGCTTGGATTTTGCTGAAGACTCCGCATTTTGGGGAGCGGAGTGTGAAGTAAGAGATGCAGGGGAGCGCGAAGTGGAGCAACGAAGCACCAAAAGGAGATTGCGCAATAGATATACCGCGCGATATATAGACCTAGGATTGGGTCAAAACCCCTCCCTTTTTGTAAAAACATATAATATTGAATGATTTTGTACCATAGTCCCTTGTATTTTGGAAACCATGGTATTGGGTCCATGGTAATGTAGCGATGTAATCCCTCAATGTAATAGTATATATAGGGATCGATAATAAAGAAGAGGATGATCTTAGGATCATATCATGTATTAAATGGTTGAATCTTTGTGATTGGATTTGGTGGCGAAGGAAAGGATCTGCAGCTGTGTGCGCAGAGGCCTAAGTCTGTAGCTGAGTGTGTGGGTCAATAACTGTTTGTTGTACAAATTCCATATTATAAGCAATAGTTCTTGTGGACGTAGTCCCACATTGGGATGAACCACGATAAAATCTGTCTTCATTTGTTGATTTGCTTATTACTTGCACTTTATTTCGGTACTATGAAGTTTATGAATGTTTAAGTAATGAATGTAATTCTGCGAAGTAATATATAAGTGCGAAGTAGTTTAGGAATGCGAAGTAGCCTATTGTAGCATAGCAGTTTATTGCAGTTACATGTATTCACAACATAGTAATGTTTATAATGTGGCAAAGTAATGCGAAGTAGTTATAATTGATAAAGCATAAAGAAAATACAAAAGTGCCTACATCGCAGCATCCTTCAGGCTACAGAAACCTGGTTCTGCAACCTCCCATAGTCACTCCGGGTGAGACTGCGACCTGCTTGCAGGTCATTGCTGAAAGGGCCAGTGATTAAGGGTTTTGTTGGTGCGTAGTAAATTCTGAACTGGGTCAGCCCAACTTAAGCCAACATCGACCAAATTGGTCACCAACTCGGCCGGTTCGGTAATAGATTGACCGGACCGGCCAAGCCCGACTTAAATCGGCTGGTCTTGACGATGGGAAAAAAGGGCAAGCTGGGTGGACTTGAAATCAATTTTTTTTTGTTTAAACTATTTCCTAGCCCCTCTACCCCTCTCCCATGCCCATAAAGGTGACCCAACCCCCTCATATTTCCTCACAACTATCTCATTGCATTTTTTAGGAGTCTGTGAGCAGTTGGAGTTGGTTTTTGGAGCAACGTTGAGGACATTCTTGGGCGATCTTTGGAGTGACATTGAGGATTTGGTTTCTGGAGCAGCATTTGCCACTGAGGAGTTGGTTTTTGGAGCAACATTGGTTATGTGTTTTTGTTTTGATCTCTATATATTACATGTATTGGATAGTGCACTGGGTGCCATTTTGATATTATAGATATATTCATGAGCATACTTTGATCAGGTGTTGTCTTCTCCCTATTATTCTAATGCTTTAAGTTTGGCAATATAAATGAAAATCTTTAAAAATATGATTTTTCATTAAAAAGTAAATATTTAATGTACTTTGGAATCAACTAGTTCGATTCGATACTGAGTCCGAGTCGGAGTTGGAGTTGACCCTCGGTCAGTTTTGAGTCCAAGTTCGAGTTTTAAAACATTGGTTTTGAGGCATCAAATGACGTCTTTTGGGGGAAGGCTTTGCTAATTTAGAATTGGACCCTTTTTTTCCCTATTCTACACATAAAGACCTTTTCTATGGCATAAGAATCAAGTCAATCAGAGTCGGTATGTGAAAGTTATACTACTCAAAAGTTGACCTTCGTGTTTTCACCACCACAATTTGAGAGGATGCCACATCAACCCCCATTGTTCATGAAGAAGGGGCTAGCCATGTGATTATGATGTAGAAGATTCTAGAAGACTCTATATTGTAACTCTAGTTAAGATTTGAGGTAGTCAAACCTAACCACTATTAGGCTATCGCGTTGTGTTATAACCGGGCCACTATGAGGAAAAGGGGTTCCATTATTTCGAGTGTATTTGTTCCATAGCTAAGCAAAAATAGCCAAGAGGGATAGGAGGTAGAGCGCATTGAGAGGATTTGTGTATTATAGCAGGCCACGGGTCACAGACCATACTTCTTTGTACTCGCAACTATATTAGCGGTTTGGCCTCAACTTCCAACTGGTTTTTTTCTCTTGAAAGGGTTTCTGAGGTGATATTGTGTGTCAAATGTGTTTGTGACCTTTTATTTTTCTATTCTCTATTTTCTGCATAATTTTTAATTCGCATGCATGCACTATTAACAATGTTCTATAGATCTAGAAATCTAAAAAGAAATAAAACTATAATATTGTAGAATTTTATATTTTAAATATAATTTTATTAGATTTGTTGTGATGAGCTGTGTAGTGGAATATCCATGCCCAAAAGTGTCCATGATAAGCAAACTACAATACTCAATTACCAACTGACAAGGCATAACTTTAGGTTTGGGAGGCGCACCTTCAAACATACGATCATGGCAGATGGGTGAGGGACCACATGGCTGGCTTAGGTGGCAGAGAAATGGCACAATGAGCTAGTTGGTGGCTGCAAGGGGCTGTCGGCTGAGGACCATCTTGGAGAATTTTTTTTCTCCTAGGGATATCACCCACAAAATGGTGGGTAATAGAACCCAAATAATGGAAATGAATATTAGGGATAGATGGAAAATGACAAGTATGGATTACCTTGGGCACACTATAGCAATTAGTGCCTCTGCTTAATAATGGAAAGAAAAGGCCTTAAGGGAGGTCAAATTGGACTAGGGGCAAAGGATAACCTCCCAGGTTAAGTGTGGTAACAAGGGTACAATCAAGATCGGTCAATCATCCAATTTAGCCTGTGATCCATATTAGAATGCCTTTAATATTAAATGAAAGCGCATGATTATAGAAATGGTTAGTGTACCTTCTAATAGATGACCCACCTTCCTTTGAGAAGTATGCTAGACGGGAGATAGCCCTGACTGGAGGAGAGATGGAGAGCTCTGAGGTAAAGCTATCTGTGGATCATCATAGGGCTGCTGGCTGTCTGTCTGATGAAAAAGGAGAATTTATTTCGTAGGGGTTAACCACTTGTGGTGGGTAACAAGCACCAACTCCTCATTCTCCATCTTCACCCCAATATAAGCATGTTGATCTCGAGGCCAGGTGATCTTCATAGATTCAGTGTGTCTTGGCCACTTATGCATGGTGCTCTGAGCTTGTTCTTCAGCAACAGTTTATGGCCTATGTTCACACTCTTAAGATAGAGTGACTAGGCAATCATACATCTCATTAGCTATTGTCTTGCCGATGAGGGATCAAGTGGCCCTTCACTGAATCAAAGGTGACTCACTTGGCCTTGGCATGCTTTTTGTAATGCTTGACTAATAATGCAACATTCGTAAGCGCTGTAGCTCTGAAGATCAAACTCCTTCAGTGGCATCTGCAATGTGCACTTCCACAGGAGTGAAGTTGGGACTTCGAAATGCCCTCTAGACAGTCTCTGAGACCACAACTGGTCATAATGCGGCTCCTGGAACACAGTAAAGCCAAACAAATCGGCTGGAAAACACGTTCAAATATGACACTCCAATCAATGAATCACTCAAGCCATACACATCCAACAACCTTTCACAAGTTTTGATCTCTTCAATCACTTAAGAGTCAAGACTCTTGGGCATCACACCCACTGAAACCCTCTGACAGCTCCCTCTTGCAGACCGCTGATCTATCCATACATGGATTCCTGGAAAATAAGCACATGTCTGATCATATAAAAATATGAGTACATAGTAAGCAGACCTACAAACTAGAAACTCTGAAAAGTTGAAACTAAGCAAATTCTTAAAACTGCTGTCAGCATGCTAGATCTACAAACACCTAGCTAACTGAAAATAATATTAGACAACAGTAGAGATTTACAGCACTTAAAATTACATGTCTAATATCTCAAAACAGAAACTCACATTGCTACTCTCTTGCCAAAACTGTATATATAGAGAGCAAGCAAGCTTATAGAATAGGGAAGCTTCCAGAAAACAAGGAAGCTTCTAGAATAGGGAAGCTTCCAGAAAACAAGGAAGCTTCTACAATAAGAAAGTTTCTAGAGAACAATGTAGCTTCTATGGAACAGGCCCAGAGCAACAAACTAATGCACATTCCCCTAATGATGGGATAACATGTCAATTTTATTTGTTGTGGTTTCGTGAGTCTCGTGTTTTTTCTCTCAGTGCTTCCCCTTCCCTCCTTTCGATTTTCCTTTCACCTCCTGAAATCCTTCTAGGGTATGGACTTGTCTCTTGAGGGGTTTCATGTTGAGTGGGTAAATCAGTGTTGTCAAAATCGTGATTTTTTTGTTTCACCGATCAAATCGCGATTTTTATACGAAAAAATCGCCTAATTTTTTTTTTGCCAATTTCTACTAAAAAAATCATGGTGGGTCGGGGCAGCACGATTTTATAAGCTTTTTTTTGGTTTTTCAATTGCTCATTTGGTTTTTCAATTGCTCATTTGAAAGAAACAAATAATTTGTGAGTGGGGCGGCTTAATGATCAAGTCTAGGCCCTAGTATGGATATGCTATTCATGGTAATGTTAAATTCTTAAAGTAAAAGTGACATTCTCCTTAATCTTCATTTTCATCCTTTTACTTAAATTTTTAACATTACCATGAAATGACTTAGGATGTTCGAGAGTGGTTCCAGCCTCATTGGATTTCATATGGAGAAAGTAGAATTTTAGATTTCATTTAAAATCCAGCAGACTTATCAGTTTTTCAGGATTTCAGGATTGGAGATTGTAATGTTTCCAGGTGACACCACTGCCCGGGCTACCCTGCCACCAATAGAGGACGTGGTCTACCTCCTATAGCTCCTACTTCTAGTTCTTCAGCTTCTAGAGCACATCAGACTCCACTGCCATCTCCACCAACACAGTCACCAACATCTACATCTAGAGGGAAAGGAAAAGCTGTGGCATTTTCTCGCAAGAGGGGCAGAGGAAATCAATAGGATTAGAATTTCATTTTATTGTATATGACATTATGACATGATGAGATACATTATCATATTTTTTGTTGATATTTTGAGGCTGAGTTGGGACTCAGGAGTCAGGACTTACTATTCAGGACATGATTCAATGTTATGTGTGATTTTAGCGCTAGAAATGATATTAAACATCTTATATATTAGTTTTTTAATCATATTTTTGTGTCAATGTATTTATTTTATGTTGTAGATGGCTTAGATATTAAAAAAATTGAAAAAAAATGAATATTTTTGTACCAAACGATTTTTTCCCGATTTTTCCAATTTTTTCCGATTTGTTCCCCGCGCCGATTTAATCCCGATCGCGATTTTCACAACATTGGGTAATCCTTCGTCTATCATCAGATGCTGTTAATGAAAATATTTGCATCTAAATGTCCATGCTTTCAGTCTATTGTTTGTATCCATTCATTGTCTTGATAACCGGAATTGTTGACTACAGAAGGATTTAAAATATTCATGTATCATGACTATTGTGAGTTCCCAATGTATTTGTGATTCGTTCATGTATTTCTTTGATCTGGAACTCCAAAGGTAGCAGTTCAAATCAAATCAATGTGGATGCCTTGCAGAAATCATCTTTTTTTCACATCAAAGTGCTACTCTCAACGCCTCATGTGCAGCCTGGACGAGTTAAAGAAGTATGGATTGGCCTTGGAGATTTGTTACCTATCGTCAGTGGTGGAAAAATGTGGCAATAAAAGAAAAAACTTTTGTGAAATTTAAGCTCCATGGAACCTTTTACCTTCCATTTACTGTTCACCTACCACTGGAGCGCTGTTTTTGATGGATAGAATCCTAAGAAATGGTAGCATGGTCTTTCACGCATTCAATATACTCACAAATGTTGAGGGGCATTATATCCAGTGTGGATTCACCACCACCTTTTCTAGGCAGGCTGCCAAGCACTGGTGTGCTTGGCAGTGTGTTTTGGGGCTTTCCATATTGTCCTCGATGTGGGTTCTGGGAGCCATTTGTTCCCACTACAGCCATCTTGTATGATGTTGGGGTTGATAAATTCACCTCTTTCCCTCCTTTTTGGTTGAGAGGCCACACCATGCCACATCATGACAAAAATCCCTGTTTCTGCAGCTTTTTATCTTCCTCCCAAGTTTACTTTCCTGTGTTGTGCTGCATTTCTGTTAGCAGGAAAAGTAGAATTCCATGTCTTGTATGATGGACTTTTATCAATGCTGTATATCTAAGAAGTATACATTGTGGTCTAGGGGCTTTGTTTGTTGGTCAAAGTTGTCATTGATGTCAATATGGCATTATTGGTGATGGCAAATATTCCTGTGATAGATGAATAATTCTTTTGTGATGTTGCCCTAACCTCAGGCAAACCCTAGATCCTAAATACATGAGCAAGCCTGATCTTTTGTTGAAACCCTAGCCCTAAAATCTTGCTCTTAATGATACCCTAATCCTAACAATTTAAGAGCTAAATCCTAACCCTAAAACCCTAACCCTAATACATAAATATACCTTAATAAAAAATATTATGCTAAGAAACCCTAACCCTACCCTTGGGAACAAATTCCTAACTCATAATATTAGACCCTAATTCATAAATTCCATAATTCCTAAAATATCTCAAATCGTAAGTCCTAAATTCAATAATTCCTAAATTCTAAAATCCTACTCCTATCCCTATTTCAATTAAAATCTGGAAACTCTAAAAGTTATTCATACAAAAATATTATTTAAAAATAAAAAAATAAAAAACCTCAAAACACTTTTTAATGATCCATTACTTAACATTAATAAAATATTTATATGATACTAGATCCAATGCATGCTTTTGCAAATTAAAAAAGGGGAATGCAATATATGACATCTCCACACTAGACGTAAATAAAATAAGACATAACAGTTGGAATATTTAATGTGAGGTCAGCACCACCATCACATGTCGGCCCCTTCTCCAAATTAACACGACTTTTTGACCCTTGTCATGATTGTATATATATGGAAGCAAGTGGATTTGTTGATGGAACAATTAAATAGTAAGGAATAAATAGAAAAGACGACAAAGAAACTCACACATTGGAATTTCTGCGGCCCTGTAAAGAGAACTCGCATTCCAGATCCTTGTTGAGTGCTTGTGGACTTGTGGTGACATCTCAAATTGTGCAAACCTGAGGAATTCGTTGTCCTTTGCGATTTTGTAACGGTTCTGGTGTAGAAATATATTCAGACGAAGATTTATCGTTGCATCCATGTTCAAAATCGTGGGAAGCCTCAGTTACATCTTTCGGACCTGAACCACATGCATAATTCAGATTGCAACTCATCCATTTCACACAGATTTCGGTTAAATAAATAAAGGGCTACACATTGAAACATATATGGATTTGGGATTTGGACAATGAATGTGTGGGTTCGAGTAGGCATGAGCATTGCAGTAGAGAAGCTTTATTGTAAGGCAACTTGAAGCAAAATTCACTTTCAACCTTTGTGAAGAGGGCGTTGAAGACAGAAGCAATAAACTGTGCAGTAATCTCTTGAGAATAGTCTCCTATTGTGAGCTGACGTTTTTTTGAAGCAATAAACTGTTTCTTTAGAACAAAACTGAGTTGAAAACTTATTTGTAGTCTCCTCTTGTGAATTGAAGTTGAAGCATATTCTAAAGCTGCTTTGAAACACCTTTATACATGGTTGGAAAAATTCCTTGAAGACATGAACCAACTGTTTATAGTGGAAAACAACAAACCAAGGATAGTAGAGACTTCGAACTGTTGAGCATTGAAACCTACAGTTATACGAGCCTTTTTGAAGCATGTTTTTGAGATTGGAGCAAAATCACCAACCCTTGTTGAAGCAGACTTATTGAGAATTTGTCATGTTGATATAAATCTCTTACTAAGGCAGTCATCCTTGTAGCATTGTTGAAGACCTATTGAAGACTCTTGTAGAAGCTAATCTTGAAGGCATACTTGGAGAACTTGTTGCATGACTAAAGACCTCATGGAGTAACCTTGGAGATCTACTTTGAGTACGATGAAGAGCAGTGGTGACACCTTCTAAGAGATCAAGGTTGTCATTGATGATGTGATGTGGAGACCACAGTGAAGACTAAGCGAAGATTGATAGGTCTCATTGAAGAAAACATTGGGAGCTGTGAAGTATAACCAAATACATCTTGACAAAGTGAAGCTAAGGGTTGGAGCCTCGAAAAGACAAGGTTGGTGCCTTGGAAGATAGGGTTGGGGTCCTAGAGGATCATAGTCCTCAAGAAATCAGGTCGGAGCTTGAACCGGATATAGGGTTGGAGCCTTTGAGGTTGGTGTTTCAAAATTGACAAGGTTGGAGCCTTGGGAGTCCAAGTCGGTGCCTGGCAAATATAGGTTGGAGCCTGGGAGATTGAAGATTGGTGTATTCATCTAGGGTTGGAGCCCTACATAAATTATACTTGATTTATTGTAAAGAAGAAATTAATAAAAACATTTATTCTTATTGTTCATTTTGTGTTCTAAATACAAGTGATCTAATTGGTAAAAGTAACAATTGATTCACTCCCCCCTCTCAGTATTTCCAACAATGGGTATCAGAGCCAGCACCTTCACTCAAAGCCTAGCAACTTGAAGGTTGATCCTTAGAACAAAAATTGCAAAGCCAAGGAAGAAGCCTCCAATCCTCCTAAAGATGTCTCTTCCTCAACCATAAAAAATGAAGATAATCAAATTGAGAAGGTTCCAGTGTTCAATGGAAACTATGATTTATGGAAGGTAAGAATAAGAAATTTCTTAATGGCTCAAGGGGTTGGAGTATGGGAATCAGTGATTACCGATAGCACGATGGACGGTGAATCTAAGGAATACAATACAGGAGCAATGAAGACAATTTTGAATGGGCTACCAAATTCTATAAAGGCCAACTTGGAAAAATGTTCATCAGCAAAAGATATATGGGACAAACTTCATGACCTTCACTCAAAAGGAGCATTGACCATGACCTCTAGGCAAGAAGATGATAGAAATCAAGAAGGAAATCCAAAACCCATCAAGGAATCTGAAAGTAAGAATGATGACATCAAGGCCAAAGAAGACTTTGAAGAAGATCTCTTGACTAAACTTATAGTTGCCATGGAAGAGATTAATAGTTTGAAAAAGGAAAATGAGGAACTTAAGAAGAAAGCACAAGATGGTGGCTAGGACAAGACAAGGAAGGAAGTTGACCTTTTCAAGCTTCAAGTACAAGAAAGAGATGAGGAGCTCACCAAACGTAAGGAGGAATTTCGTCAAAACAAAAGAAAGCATCATGAAAAAGTCATATCCATGAAAAATCATTTGGATAAGGAAAAGAAAAGGGAAGAAACTTTGTCAAGCCACCTTGAACAAAGACTCAAGAAATTGAACAAACTTGAAGCAGAGATTGGTCAATATAAGGAAGAGGTCTCCTCCCTTAGATCTTAACTAGAAGAAACAAGGAATCAAGTACAAGGCGCTGAGAAGGTGATGGAAGCTTTGGCATTCATAGGACAAGGTAATGTAGCAGAAAATGAGAGAAACACACGGGCAGTCATGACTTAGCATTTTTGGCACGACCACGTGTGCCTGGACACCCACAGATGGCACGACACGACCCAACCCGCCCGAACGAAATTTGGGGTTTCTGTGGGTGCATGATCCGAACGAAATTTGGGGTTTCCGTGGATGCACAACCTAAACGAAATTTGGGGTTTCCATGGGTGCACGACCCGAACGAAGGCATGAGGGAGCGTTGGGCAAACGGGCCGCATGAACGTGCAGAAGACACACGGGCGATCACGACTTAATATTTTTGGCACGACCATGTGTGCCCGGGCACCCAGACACGACATGACACGACCTGGCCCACCTTGGGCAAGCCGACCCGACCTACCCGAATGCGTTTGCATGGGCACCCCCACACGACATGACCCGATTAGAAGAAAAGGATGATGACATCACCAAGTTAAGATTAGAAATTACTTCTCTTAAGGCCCAATCATGTGAAGCAACCAAGATGAAGGAAGAAATGGAGATCATTCTATCAAAAAGGGACGAAGAATGCAAGAAAATGAACGAATTTGTCTTTCTTAAAAAGGAAGTTGACTTGCTGTATAAGAAGTTGAAAAGTTCTCAAACCCTAGATGACATCCTAAGTCATCAAAGATCTCCCCTTGATAAACTAGGTCTCAACTATACAGGTGAATCCTCAAGCAAGAATGATGCAAACCCTAATGCTTCAAACAACAAGGATGTGAGGAAGCCAGGGAGAAATGCTAATGCTCCCAATTCTAGCAAAGACAAGGAGAAGAGTCAAGACATTAATGGAAGATATCCTACTCCAAAAAGACTTGCAAATGGTGTAAAGAATACAAAAGGCAATGCATATCATCAAAGAATCCCAAGGCAAAAAGACTTCAGAAATACATCAAGGAAATCTCCATCTCGCAGGTACCAAAGTATATTTCTTGGTTATTGCTATTCTTGTACAAACTTTGGGCACATGGCAAAAGATTGTAGGGCATATCACAAAGACAAATATAATGGGCCCTGTCAATCTCCTAGAAGCAATTTTGCAAGAAGTCATGATTTCTCATTCATGAACAAGATAGAGTGCTTCAATTGCCATAACATTGGACATATGGCACGTAATTGTAACTTGAATTGGGTCCCTACACAAGCTAGAACCATGACAACCAAGCCAGAGAAAAAAGTTACACAAGTATGGAGAAGGAAGCAAACTGGATGCGAAAGTCTCTTGGACACTTTGACTAACAACACATGTTGTTGATTTGATGAAGACATCCTTGGCAGATGTGATATTCCAAGTGTTTGATGGTGAGATTTTGCCAAAATGAGACTCTGCCAAAGTTAGGGGGAGGTTGTGATTCTTGATCCTTCTTGCAGAAGCTATCCGTGGAAGTGCCCAATGAAATCCTTGATGAGTCACACATCTTTTGGGAGCAACTCCATTGAAGAAAAAATTTTCTTACTCATGCAATGGACCATTGCTAAAGATGTCTTCAACTTGATCTCAAGGCAAGCGATCCTTAATGAGCTAGAGGAGTTTATGCAAGTAGGGGAAGTTGATTCATCACATGAAGAAATGTAAACACATATATCATGGACCACATTGCCAGAAGAAATAGCACCATGATAGGGGGAGTAGCATGACAAGAAGCAACGTGATAGAGGGAGTACTTGGGCACCCCATTTGCCATCAATGACAAAGGGGGAGACTGTTGGTCAAAGTTGTCATTGATGTCAATATGGCATTATTGGAGATGACAAATATTCTTGTGATGCATGAATAACTCTTTTGTAATGTTTCCCTAACCTCAAGCAAATCCTAGATGTTGTGCAAACCCTAAGTGAGCAAACCCTAGATCCTAAATACATGAGAAAACCTAATCTTTTGTTGAAACCCCAACTCTAAAATCTTGCTCCTAATGATACCCTAATCCTAACAATTTAAATAGCTAAATCCTAACCCTAAAACCCTAACCCTAATACATAAATATACCCTAATAAAAAAATTCATGCTAAGAAACCTTAAACCTACCCTTGGGAACCAATTCCTAATTCATAAATATTGAACCCTAATTCTTAAATTCCATAATTCCTAAAATATTCAAAACCCTAATTCCTAAATTCTAAGATCCTACTCCTATCCATATTTCAATTAAAATCCCAAAACTCTAAAAGTTATTCATGCAAAAATAATATTTAAAAATAAAGAATGAAAAACCTCAGAACACTTTTTAGTGATCCGTTCCTTAACATTAATATAATCTTTATATGATACTACATCTAACACATGCTTTTACAAATTAAAAAAGGGGAACACAATATATGACATCTCCACACTAGACGTAAATAAAATAAGACATAACAGTTGGAATATTTAATGTGAGGTCAACTCCACCATCACATGTCGGCGCCTTCTCCAAATTAACACGACTTTTTGACCCTTGGCATGATTGTGTATATATGGAAGCAAGTGGATTCGTTGATGGAACAATTGAATAGCAAGGAAGAAATAGAAAAGATAGTGAAGAAACTCACGCATTGGAATATTTGTGGCCCTGTAAAGAGGACTCACATTCCAGATCCTTGTTGAATGCTTGCAGACTTGTGGTGACATCTCAAATTGTGCAGACTTGAGGAATTCGTTGTCTTCTGCGATTTTGTAACAGTTCTGCTGTAGAAATATATTCAGACACAGATTTATCATTGCATCCATGTTCAAAATCATGGGAAGCCTCAGTTACATCTTTTAGATCCGAACCACACGCATAATTCAGATTGCAACTCGTCCATTTCACAAAGATTTCGGTTAAATAAAAAAACGGCTACACACTGAAACATATCTGGATTTGGGATTTGGACAATGAACGTGTGGGTTGGAGTAAGTGTGAGCATTGCAGTAAGGAAACTTGAAGCAAAATTCACTTACAACCTTTGTGAAGAGGGCATTAAAGACAAAAGCAATAAACTGTGCAGTAATCTCTTGAGAATAGTCTCCTATTGTGAGCTGAAGTTTTTTTGAAGCAATAAACTGTCCCTTTAGAACAAAACTGAGTTGAAAACTTATTTGGAGTCTCCTCTTGTGAACTGAAGTTGAAGCATATTCTGAAGCTGTTTTGAAACACCTTTATACTTGGTTAGAAAAATTCCTTGAAGACATGAACCAATTGTGAACAGTGGAAAACAACAAACCAAGGATAGTAGAGACTTCGAAATGTTGAGCATTGAAACCTACAATTGCACGAGCCTTTCTGAAGCAGGTTTTTGACATTGGAGCAAAACCACTGACCCTTGTTGAAGCAGGCTTATTGAGAATTTGTCATGTTGATATAGCTCTCTTACTAAGAGAGTCATCCTTGTAGCATTGTTGAAGACCTATTGAAGACTCTTGTAGAAGCTAATCTTGAAGCCATACTTGGAGAACTTGTTGCATGACTAAAGACCTCATGGAGTAACCTTGGAGATCTAGTTTGAGTACAATGAAGAGCAGTGGTGACACCTTCTAAGAGAACAAGGTTGTCATTGATGATGTCACGTGGAGACTACAGTGAAGGCTAAGCGAAGATTGATAGGGCTTGTTGAAGAAAACATTGGGAGCTGTGAAGTATAACCAAATACATCTTGACAAAGTGAAGCTAAGGGTTGGATCCTCGAGAAGACAAGGTTTTGGTGCCTTGGAAGAAGGTTTGGGGCCCTAGAAAATTGGAGTCCTCAAGAAATCAGGTCGGAGCCTGAACCGGATATAGGGTTGGAGCCTTGGAAGTCCAAGTTGGTGCTTGGCAAATAGAGGATGGAGCTTGGGAGATTGAAGATTGGTGTCTTCATCTAGGGTTGGAGCCCTACATATATTGTACTTGATTTATTGTAAAGAAGAAATTAATATAATCATTTATTCTTATTGTTCATTCTGTGTCTAAATATAAGTGATCTAACTAGTAAAAGTAACAATCGAAAAGAAATACTGTTTCACCTGCCCCTCTCTGTATTTCCAAAATTGTGTCCCAGAACTCATTGCGAAAAGTCATGAGGAATGAATTTATCTGTGAAAGTGATAATATTTATACAAAAAATTTGTTGTCCATTTCAAGGTTCCATGTAATTCTTACCATTTTTGTAGTGCTGGGCTGTTGATAAATCTATGGCATGGCAAGGTTTTCAAATTTCTTTTAGTGGATAAAATTATATATATTTCACATAAAGAAAAGCTAGTGCTACTCATAAAGATCCAACAATAAAGTCTGATTGTTTTATGCATTTGCAGGCAAAGTATTTGTTGATGGGAAGGTTGAGCATAAATTTGATATGAAGCCTCACAGTCAAAATATTGATGACTACCGGAGGCTATGTCGAGAAAGGACAAACAAATCTAATTTCCGAGCAAGACAAGTGCAGGTGCATACATTTTGTTTTCTTTTCGGCTGTTGACTGTGACAAGCTTGCAAGTTACCTTGGCTATTAAAACAATATAATTTGTTATAAAGCAGCAGTCCCTTACTGTAACTGGAGTAACCAAAACCATTCTTTTTTGTGCTTGCTACTTCAGGTTATAGATAATGATCGTGGAGGCTACAATCCCATGCAAGGAATGATGGATTTTTCGTCAATACTAGCAAAGGCATGAACTCCAGAATTTTACTTCTCTTCTCTGAATTCTTTTGCTATGTTACTTTTATTTAACCACATTAATACTACCTTCATTTTCTTTTTCTGCAATTATTATCGCCATGGGCAGTGGATTGTAGTGCCATTTGCTTCTTTTTTTCTAATAAGTGACATTTACCTTAACCAATGGGCTCAGACCATCCAGCAATGTGCATTGAAAACTGATTAAACTTGAGGGTGATTTAGAACATAGATGCAAAGCGTAAACTTACCAGTTGCTTTCTGGAACTGTGCATTTCCAGGATAGAAGGGGGTCTGCTGCACCAGTTAAGACTCAAGAAATGAAAAGAACCAGAATGGATCGTGGTGAATTAGAGAACATTCTTTTCAAGCTATTTGAGCGGCAGTCAAACTGGACATTAAAACAACTTGTGATGGAAACAGATCAGCCTCAGGTAAATGAGATACTTGTGTGCATTTGCAAGAACGTTGGGGCCACTAATTACTGGCAGTTTCTGGCTTTGTATTTCTTTTTTGTAAATTTGTTTCAATTTCCAAATATGTATCAATATAATGAGAATTGAATTGCTAGAAGAGGCTCGCCATTAATGTCCTTACAGGAAAAATTGTGTGGAAAACAATTGCAGGGACGTGAGTTTCTGTTGCTGTGATTGCCCTCTTCTCCCTACATATTTATTTTGGAAGCTATGTCACTGGCAACACCACCCCAGGTGCTGGAAACACATTGCCATGTTCTGAAAATGGATCCTTATATGGACTTCATCTGGAAATGGCTGAAATGAAACTCCTTTCTACTTTTCGGAAACGGATCCCTGTACAAAACACCTCTGAAATGTGCCTGAAATGTTTCAGTGGTGTTTCAAATTTTTGAAATGACATATGACGATGAGAATTGAATAACTATAAGAGGCCTCACCTATAATTTTCCTATAGTTAAAATTGTGTGTGAATAATGCTACGCACCAAAAGTGGGTGACCACATAGGGGAATTTTTTCTCCCATCATCTCTTTCAGCTGGCCAGCCAGCAGCCCTTGACAGCCACCACTAATCGATGACAATGTGCCATTCATATCTCTACCACCTGCATCAGTCATATGCTTCTCACCCATTTGGCAAGATCACATGTTGGAAGGTGCGCTTTTGATCATAAGGTACTTCATTCATTTTGCAATCGGGTGTTTATGCTTGTTAGTATTTGGGCATTTGACATGAATTATGTGGTAACCTGGAGGGAAAAGGGGTTTTGACCGTGATCTTGTTCCCTCTCCTTAAATGGGGGGTTAATTTTTGATCCTAGTCTAGTGGGGCCTCCTCTAATGCACCAATGGGTTTAGGGGGGGCATGAGAATCCCTAATTGAGATAACATAATCACATCTCTCCCTATTCCATACTTATTTCTTTCCATGTAACGTTACAAGCCCCATATTCCACCTCCCTTCTTTGGGTTCAACTAACCATTGGTTCTTTGGGATTTGACACCCATACATCGTCATACCTGGGTAGGGCCGGAACTTGGCCTTGGGAGGTTGATGCAGCTAAAAGAACAAGAAAAAACATATGATGCCACAAGTGAACAAAAGAAGATTACAATGAAAAAGACGGACGGGACATACACATTCGTGTGTGGGCAAAAGCCTAGCATGAGCTCTACCTCATTCATTATGGCCATCACCCGGTTCTTGAGCACATGTTGCTCTTTCATCTTGAAAAGGAACTTTTGCATGTTCCAACCCATGATGGGCAATGAGCTGCCTCATCATTAAGGGGGTTGATCACTATTGCACATCATACAAAGCAAGCTCTAACCCTTTGAGCTACAAGCAGTGATACAAAGAAAAGTCAACAAAAGTAAAAGGCACACAAGAGGGGTGGAAAAACAAAGGATGAGGTGGTAACCGATGCATCCATGATTTCTCCGTCCTCACATAACACTCAGGATGAGGATTCCCCACTATGCTGGTCCACCATGACACTTGGCCATGAAGTCTTCTCCCCTTCGTTCCATCATTATTCACATGACACCTATTGGTTGAAGGGTGGACCAAGGATATGGCATCTCTCCTTGGGGTTAAAAACACCTAATAGGGTAGTCCATTAACCACTCCTACCTAGGGATGTAACACCATGACGAGCTCAATGCCCTAATTTTGGAAGGGAAGCCTTATTTGAAGTGTTCAGTTGCCCATTACTTTCAAGCCTGGTTCATTTAGATGCAAAAATGATTATTGTACCTAATGATGTAGTTGCTTGCATTGGATATCATGTGTAATCGTTAGGTGGTTCCATAGCCATGGCTTGGGCAAATTAACTAGGGCTGAGGGCTTTCAGAGGAGCATATTGACACCCATAGGTGAGGTGTTGAGATCTATAGGACTTCAAGCAACAAAAAAGTATCGTACATACCATTGGGCACCTCTAATACCCACAATGTTTTAACACTTTTCCTTACATTGATGATCTTTTTGGGATGATGCACTTGGACCCAACATCCCCCCAGCCGACTTGGCTCTCTTAGAGGGATGGCAGTTGGTCCAGGGCTCAGAGGAGGATGGTCTCACACCTTAAGACTTGGGAGGGCTAGCACCACCTCGGAAACCCTCAACATTGCATTTTGGCCATGTAGAGACCCATGAGACCACATTTTGACCCCCAAGATGTAATTTGGGACTCATAGAAGGAGATTGACAAAAACCTAAGGGCCAACGCTTAGGAGGTGATTTTTGGATGCCTGTACACTCATCTTGGCACCAAGAGACCTTAATGCATGCCCTAAAATTGCCTACGCATGGATGACGTCATCAAAATCAGCCCTATGACTCACATGTGTGGGAAATATTCATGTGTTTTGCCCTTGCTATTAGGTTGGCTTGTGACCTAACTTGTGGTTGTAGCCTTATTTTGTTATTTCAGGGGGCATTAGGTTAAAACCAAAAGTCGAATTCCTCATATAAGTAGAGGAGACATTCATTGTATCAAATTATCATCACAACTTGTGTATTTTGGCCTCTTGTGAATTTAGCCTTCTACTATTGTGGAGAATTCGGATCTATGAATGCATTTTGACATTTGGAGCTGATTTATTTGTCTTTGGAGCTATTCTTTGGATCAAATGGATGGATTCTCTTTGCATGTTATCTTGTAAGTGTACCTATTGTTGAATATTTATTTTTTATATGTCTAATGTATGGAATAAGTTGAATCTAGGGTTTTGCTATTGTGCTAATTTGTTGAAGATTTATTGAATGCTATCTAGATGTTACTATTGCATGCATTACTCATGAATAATGTGTGAATAAATCCTAGTGGTAAAATTTAATTAGCTCTCCCATAAAATTCCTTGATCCTTTTCATAGATAATGTTTGGGTTTTTGGTGCTAGGCCCTCAAGAATTTGACCTCCTTAGCAACTTCTTGGCCATCCTATCAAATCATAGACTCCATATTCCCAAGGAACAAGGCATTGGCCTATTTGTTGGTGATCAAACTTATCTTTCATCCATAAAATATTCTTTTCTCTTATTCGACCACTTTATGGACAAGCTCTCAAACCAGGGCTTAGTGCGAATTTCCAAGCAATGGTGATTTTGGAATTGGAGAGTCTAAATGCCAAGGGCATAATTGGTTGCCTCAAAATCAATCCTCTTGGTAAGCATTCACTTCATTTTTATCCATAAATTTCCTTGCCCTAGTTGTTTTCCCTAGGGTAAACCCTAGCTTGTTGCTTCAATTTAGGGGCTTCTTTGAGGATTTTATGTACCTTGTCTTATTGAAAATCATTGTTGGAAATCCTTTCTCTTCACTTGGACCTTTGGCCACTCAACTATCAACCCATCGATGAAGCCCTAGGTCTTGGTTTGCTTGTAATTGGTCTCTCTCTAAGGAAAGTGTATTGTCTCCTTTGGAGCATTGAGCCTGAAATTTTGCTTTTCCATTGAAGACCTCCTAGGTCACCTTATACCTTAGAATACTTATTAGGTGATCTTCTCACATACCGGGACTCCTCTCATCGTTGAAAATCCATAAAGAGGAGGGGGTTTTGGCTGTGGTGACAATGGGCCACTAACCCATTGTTGTCACCTTGTTTATTATTTAGCCTTGTAAGGTGTCCTTTTCTGAGGCTTGCTAGATTTTACGGCAACATTTTTGGCGTCGTTGTCGAGGAGGAAGCGAGTCTACATTCCTGTAGTTTGAAGCACATCGCTTCTACCCTCCGAAGAGGCAGAACCTCGGACAATAAGATAGATCCTTGTCTAGCGAATCCTGAATCAATTCATATGGAACTCCCTAGCAGTTCATGTAGAGAAAGTCGTCCTGAAAAAATCATAGCTTCAAGAATTGTTGAAATTCTGATGTTCTTTGTTGTAACAATCACTTATTACATAACTTCATTATGCTACAATATTAGTCGAACAATTGTAGATAGAAAACAACCAAGAACACAATGAGACACAAAGAATTTAGATCCAATGACTAGAGGGCAAAACCCACAAGGGGAAAACCCAACTAGATTCTTCTTCTATTAGATATCAATAGTTCAACAAAGATACAAAGTACAATGAGAGAATAAGAGAATAAGAAAGTTCACCCAAATATGAACAAGCAGTAGCATGAAGATCACTGGTAGCAACAACTGAAGCAAACATATAATCAACCTTGGCTCACCAAGTTTTGCTCTAACTCTCCAAGTTTCTCTCTCTCTCAAGTTCGAATTCACAATGCATAAGTGAGGTGAGATGATACGACACACACACACAGACACACACACACACATATATATATATAGATATAGGAGAAGCAATGAATTATTGACATAGAGGAGCAATACACATGCCTTAGATGAGAGGGTGAGAGGAATCTTTTATGACATGTGTAAGAGGAATATTTTATGATGAGTCTTTTAATGGGAGTAAGATAGTGTAAGAGCATTAATGAGAGTGTAAGAGAACATTATTGAGAGCCATGATTGAGAGACTTGAATTTCTTTTTAATAATAATATATAATAATGTCATAAGAATCATAATAATATTATTAATGATAATATTGATGATTAAGTCGAAATTGGACTATTAGGGTTGATTGATGATTAGAAGGGATTTTCCATCAATAATGCTTGAGTACCAATTAATGCAAGTTGATTTACTATTTTTGGAAAGTCATACTTGAGACTTTCTATTTTTAGAAATTCATCCTTGAGCTGCCAAATTTTCAACACTCCCTCTTAGCTAGGGAGGAATTTCTTTCTACAACAAAAGATCTCTGCTCATCTATGTTCATCTCTGCTCTATATCATTTGGAACGCTGATATCTAACTCTAATGAAGAAGAATTATTGTAGGGATTGTAGGGGAGCTTCGGCTACCACCCTATATCCACGGAAAATAGGGGAGATTAATATATCACCCTTTATTCACTTGGGGGGATTGCGACTTGCCAACATATGACAAGGATCTCGCACAACTAAGTTGTGAAAATTCCTCAACTGGAATCCTTGCTGCAACAGCTGATGATATTGCTCCTATTTGTTAAATTCCTTTAAACAAATTACTTGTAGTTTCCTACAACAAATATCATAATACATACATTGCAGCCTTCACTCAATTAAATTATATGTGGAAACAAGAGACTTAGCAAGAAAGAAAACACAACGCAATAGACATTACTATTTTTGGACAAATGTCCCTGGAAAAACCCAATGCGGGAAAACCAGTGCAGTGGTTCTGAGGGTTTTATATTATTATGCAATAGTTTCTGAATACAACTCTGGATGCCTTCCCAGCAATCCAGTTACAGAGAAATACAACTGGCAGAGAAGAATTGTGAGATTACCTCACTCTACTCGACAAATGCTGCTATTCCGGTAGCTGAATCAACTGTCCCCAACTACAACTACGCTGCCCCTGCGCAGTGACTGTGTGGGCCTGCATGGAGCTCTCTAAGGCTCCGTGTGAACTCAACTGGGAAGCATCTTGCCTTTTGGAGCAGTTTCCAGCCCTCTCGACTTAGAAATGTCAGCTCCTCTGCAAAACACAAAGTTCTGCGTGGGTGACTGAGTTGCCTCTGCGTGAGCCTTTCTAGCTCAGCGTGAGGCATTCTGGCTCAGCATCAACCCCTCTGGTGTCTCTCTGCCTCCCTCTGCTGCGTATCCTGGGCTCTGGAGAAGATACTCCAACCCAACTATCCCTGCCCCTCAACTGCAAGAAATCTACTCAATCAGAATTTCCTCCTGAGAACTTCTCACTTCAGAAATTCGATCTCTTGATCTCTCGGTGTGTTTTCCAAATGACCCTCAAGCCTCTTCTTCCATCTTTTTGTTGGACAACCAATGACCTAAATTAAAACATAATCAAAGGTTCAGATCATTTTGGCTTGATTCGTGGCTTTTCTAGAAGTTTCACCCCTGTTTAGGTTAATACCCATTAATATTTTAATTTTCCTAAGTTGACTTAGGAACCCCATCAAAAATATTAATTATTTTAATAAAATCACTTCTGGGTGGAATTTCCCAAAACGCTTTCTGGGTTCTTTGCAATACATGTGCCCAAGCCTCCCTGTAAAATTTGAGGCTTAGAGCACATCCAATGCTACCCCAAATCAACACTCCCTCGTAGCGAGGAATGTGCTCTGGCAATACACTGCTACTGCATATTGCTTTGACTCTGAGGCATCATCCTCTGTGTTGTTGATGTCTGACATGCTATCCACCAACTACAGCGTTGCTGTTGCAATTGTACTGCCGTCATTGACACTGCCAGTGCCAATGCTACATTTGTACTACAACTCCTCAAATGCTGCATCTGCTATATTGCTAGCACTGCCACTGCTAACACTGCACCCGTACTGCAACTCAGTTGTTGAGAGAAGCAACTGAAAAACATCCAAACTTACTGAAATAACTGTATTCAGTATGATATCACGTGAATGCTAGACTGGCTACTGCTAGTCTCTGTGTTGACTCTCTGAATCTACTGCGTTGTTGCTAGCCTCTGCTCTGTGCTGTTGCCAACTCTGCTTTGCGCTGCTCAGACTCCGATGCTCCTAGCCACTTCAATTGTCTCCCAGACACTCTTTGGCACCATCTAACTCTAGTCCATCTTGCTACTGCAAAACTGGGCTCCTGTAGCAAGGTATTGATCCAAGAGGTGGACTCCTCAAGGATCCTGCCCATTTGTAGCTCTTTCGAACTACAACTCCAAATCAACGCACCTTTCTCTTGGAGGTATCTTTGTTGTCATGGCGAATTCGTCCTCTTCGATCTTCGTGGCTGCAACCTTAGGATCATGCTTCTCATCCTTGTGCTTTTTCTTCAAAGGACACTAGGATGCATAGTGGTCCATCTCGCCACATCTGAAACACTTGGAGATGTTCTACTTTCGTCTCTGTTGCCCTAGCTATCCCTTCGCTGCAAGGGCTGCATTATCCTCCTGCTCCTTAGGCTTCGACCCACTACTACTGCTGCTTCCATCAAGTTTGACCTTGACTAGGTCTCTCTTGAGCTCCTCTTTATTTAGAGTTGCCCACATCTCATCCCAATTCGGCAATGCTGCTCTGCCCAAGATAATCTGGACAAAGACTTGCCACTCATCTGAGATAGAATTGAGGGCCAGTCTAACCAAATTTGAATCCTAAGGTGTATGCCTCGTAGTAGACAACTCATCACGGGTTTCCATCAGCATCTTGAGGAATGGATCCACACGCTCTCCCTTCTGCATCTGAGCATATCTCAGCTTCTGCTCAAAGTACATCTTTCACTGCTCGGAAGATCCCCGATATAACGTGGCCAAGGCATCCCACATCTCCTTAGCAGTCTCTCTGCTAGCAACGTGACACACCACGTGATCCTTGACTCCATGTAGGATCATCCTCTTAGCCTTCGCCATCTCAGCTTTGTACTTCTTCAGTGGACCTGTATCCACAGGTTCAGCCACCACGCTGTCGACGTACGTCTTGAGGTCATGCTCATCTAGAAGAAAAGACATTCTAGCCTTCCAAATGACGTAGTTGGATGCTCTGTCCAACCTGTCCTGATCCCTCAATCCATTGGTTGCCATATCTGCCAAAAATGTCAAAAATCCCCTTTCTGCTTCTCAGCCAATGAGAAAACAGAATTCTCGGTGAGAAGTCTGTTGAGGAAAAGTTCCCCCAAGGTGCTTCTCTTCTTTCTTCTGACGCTTTTCAGCCCAACAATTTGCCTACTGAAGATCTGCGTCCCACCAACTCTCTTACGTTGAGGCTTCAACTCTACCCCAACAAAAATTCGAACTAGAAGTCCCTCTCTCCATCGACTCACTCGGAGAGAGACTGCCTCGAAAATCTATCCTCTTGGCTTGGAACTGTGTCAACCCTCTGGGGGTTTCAAACTCCTGCCTTTTGCAGTTTTTTCAAACTCCCTTCTGTTGCTCAGAGCTGGATTTACCGACTCTGCTCTTCTTGCTTCACCTGCAACTCTGATACCATGTGAAAATTCCTCAACTGGAATCCCTACTATAGCAACTGATGATATTACTCCTATTTGTTAAATTCCTTTAAACAAATTACTTGCAGTTTCCTACGGCAAATATCATAATACATACACTACAACCTTCACTCAATTAAATTATATGCGGAAACAAGAGATTGAGCAAAAAAGAAAATACAACACAATAAACACTGTTATTTTTGGACAAATTCCCTCGGAAAAACCCAATGCGAGAAAACTAGTGCAACAATTCTCACGGTTTTATATTATTAAGCAGTGGTTTCTGAATACAACTCTGGATGCCCTCTTGACAATCCAGTTATAGAGAAATACAACTGGCAGGGAAGAATTGTGAGATTACGTCACTCTACCTGGCAAATATCGACTGTTCCAACAGCGAAATCAACTGTCCCCGGCTATAACTATGCTGCCCCTGCGCAATAACTGGGTGGGCTTGCGTGGAGCTATCTAAGGGTCTGCGTCAGCTCAACTGGGAAACATCTTACCTTCTGGAGCAGTTTGTAGTCCTCCTGGCTCAAAAATGTCAGCTCTGCAAAACTTGGACTTCTACGTGGGTGACTGAGCTGCGTATGTCTGAGCCTTTCTGGCTCAACGTCAAGCTCTGCGTGGGCCCTTCTGGCTCAACGTCAACCCCTCTAGTGTCTCTCTGCCTCTCTTTGCTGCATATCTAGGGCTCTGGAGAAGATACTCCAACCCAACTATCCCTGCCCCTCAACTGCAAGAAATCTACTCGATCAGAATTTCCTCTTGAGAACTTCTCACTTCAGAAATTCGATCTCTTGATCTCTCGGTGTGTTTTCCAAATGACCGTCAAGCATCTTCTTATATCTTTCTATTGGACAACCAACGACCTAGATTAAAACATAATCAAAGGCTCAGATCTTTTTTGCTTGATCCGTGGCTTTTCTAGAAGTTTCACCCCTGATTAGATTAATACACATTAATATTTTAATTTTCCTAAGTTTAGACTTAGGAACCCCATTAAAAATATTAATTATTTTAATAAAATCACTTCTGGGTGGAATTTCCCAAAATGCTTTTTGGGTTCTTTGAAATACATGTGCCCAAGCCTCCCTACAAAATTTGAGGTTTAGAACACATCCGATACTACCCCAAATCAACACAAGTCTCATCTTTGCTTGGGGGGATCCACTTGTCAACACATGACAATGATCTCGTACAACCAAGTCTCATCTTTGCTTGTGGGGATCCACTTGTCAACACATGGCAAGGATTTCACACATCCAAGGCTCATCACTGCTTGGGGATATCCACTTGTCAACACATGACAAGGATCTTGGACACCCAAGTTTCATTAAACATCAAGTGGTGGAACACCTGCATCCTAGACAAGTCACACAGACAAGTCTCACTACACCTATTGGCCAGATAGGTAGCTCTTCCACGTCCCAGACTGTGGGTCGGATGCATATTGAGGACTACTCTTGTGGCACACACTACACAAGAGGTTTGTCCTCCTCAAGAGCTTTCCAACATCATTCCTTAATCCTGTGAGCTTTGATAGGGGGGAAAAGGCAATTCAATGTTCTCGATCAACTGTGGCCGCTTCTTGGAAGGGTCACGACCATAAGTCCAAGTTGCTTCCTAAAAACCAAGAACTTTCCTTTCGATAAAGGCTTGGTAAGAATGTCAGCTATCTAATCATCAATCACAATATGATGGAACCTCACTGCTCCTCTTTGCACCATATCCCGGATATACTGATATTTGATCTCAATGTGCTTGGACTTGTCATGAAACACATGATTTTCTGCAAGACGAATCCCACTCTTATTGTTACAATATATGACTGTTGTGTCTGGAACTTGCTCAAATAGTTCCCCAAAAAGCTTTCTCAGCCAAACTGCTTAACAACTAGCCATGCTAATAGCAATGTACTTAGCTTCAACTGTACTTAGTGCAACAAACTTCTGCTTTCTACTCATCCTAGAGATCATGGAAGATCCCAAACTTAAGTAACACCTAGAAGTGCTTTTTCTATCAACAAAGTTACCAACCCAATCAACATCAGTATATCCGTGAAGTCTTACATTTTTAGTAGTACATCTCAATCCAAGATTGATGGTCCCATGCAAGTATCTCAACACATGCTTTGTAGCAAGTGCATGTGATGTCTTAATCGTATATTGGCTCAAAGTATTGACCGCAAAAAATATGTTTGATCTAGTGTTCACTAAGAAGATCAACGCCCCAATCAATTGTCGATACTCAGAAGTATTTGCCAAATCAGGCCCGACAACTTTACCACACATCTTCATGAAGTTCATCTCCATTGGAGTATCCATGCATTTACATTCTACCATAGAAAATCTTTCAAGAAGCTTAACAATATATTTTCCTTGAGAAAGATAAATTTCACTAGGTCTTTGCCAAACCTCTAGACCCATAAAGTATGCATCAAACCAAGGTCTCTCATTTTAAATTCATAAGCTAATTCCCTCTTACACTAGAGGATAAGAGGTTCTCCTCTTGTCAAGAATAAATCATCAACATACAATACCAAAATCAAAGGTATACCTTGGAAAATCTTGAAGTAAAGGTTTGGTTGGCACTGCTTCTGGTGAAACCTATTGAAAATAATACCAAGGAGAGGTGTTACTAGGCATTTATCCCTTTTAGTCTAGTAGACACATTAATGACTTTTATCTTGGTGACATTTATTAGTGATATTAATGTCATGGATGGAAGAGATACTTAAAGTGCACCACGTACTTTTCTAATATTAAAATCACTTGCACTTTATAAAATGACTTTATGTGTAAAGTACTAAATTTACCTTTCTAATATTAAAGTGAGTTTAGAAAATCACTTTATGAGAAAATTAGAAAAAGGTAAACAACTTGAAAAAGGTACTAGGAGGCTTTTAAGTAATGGGGCCAATGTGTGAGGGGGTTTAATTGGGAAAGTTAATCTCAACCACACATCTTGAGATTTGGAGATCAAATCTCATCCATTGAATCTTAGGTTTAGGGATTCAATCTTTAGAGATAAAATGAAAAGGGAGAGTTCATTCTCATTATTCACTCATGAGTCCGGAGGGAGGCAAGCAATTGGTTGGGTCTTGGAGTGAATTACTCATGTGGTTGGTTACCCCCCTTTCACTGTGAATAAAAGCATTTGCTACAAAAGGGTTAGGGGGTTGGTTGTTTTAGCAGATCCCCATATATTCCCGGAGCTATGGTCCCTCTGCTGGATCTACCTTCCGAGGTCGAATTTAGGTATGATCCCCCATAATAAGGCCAATAGAAAGGCGAGATAGTTCCTTCCTATACTGGCAGGAAGAAAAAAGAGATTATTGAGAGAGCAAGAGGAGCGATGAAAAGGAGATCTTCAAGGAGGGTTTGCTGCAAGAGAAAGGATGCACACATTTCTAGGAGGAGGCAGCCACCAAGAAGCACGATTTTAAAGGAGGCAAGCACAAAAATCGAGGGGACAATCAACACATAGTTGGAGGAAGTGACAACACATAAATTGAGGGCAGGCATGGGTTTCAAGGCTGCTGTGCACAAAGTTCGAGGACTATTCCTCCATTGTTTGGGCTCGAATTTTGAGGCAAAAATCTCAGGTTTGATGCTACAGGATGTGCTAATTTCGAGGTAGTTTCCTAGCACAAAAATCGAGGGACAACAATCACCTCTAGTGTGGAAATCGAGGCACCTTCAAGCATGAATTTTGAGGCATCTACAACACAAATTTCAAGGCCGAGTTTGCACTATTTTTGAGGCAGATTTGACACTGATATCGAAGCAACATTCCTGTGCATGAAATTTGTAAATCTGGAAATTATTTTCAGTGGGCACAAATTTCTAGAAATTGAATTAAATGCTTCAGCTGAAGGAGATAAGTAGTGTGGTTAAGTTTATGTACTTAGACTATTTTGCTCGAGCAATAAAATCATCCTTTGAAGACCGGTTTTTTCCAAAACACTGTGGGGTTTTTCCGGGGTCAACTTGACCAAAAATAAGTCTCTCATGCTTGAAATGTTTGCCTAAATTTAGCTTTAATTTTAGCTGATAGGAAATGTGTTAAATCGTAGATGCGCTCATTAAATGTTTACAATGAATGCATATTGGAAATTATATCAGCATGACAAAACATGTGGGTTGGGTCAAATAAACACGTGAAAAATTGTAAACTGGGGTTGGGGTGTAGATAATTAATTTTCTACACAGGCTTCATTATATAGCTATCAATGCGAGCATACCAAGCTTTTGGAGCCTGCTTCAACCCATATAAGGCTTTCTTTAGTCTGAATACATGAGTTTCCCTATCATGCTCTTCAAAGCCTTGTGGTTGTTCCACAAAAACCTCTTCCTTGAGGAGGCCATGCAAGAAAGCAATTTTCACGACCATTTGGTGAATAGGCCATCCCTGCTTAGTAGCTAAGGCAACAACAGATCGAATAGTAGTATATCAAGCTACAGGTGCAAAAATTTCAACATAATCTATTCCCTCTTTTTGAGAGAAACCTCTAGCTACAAGTCTAGCCTTATATTTTTCATTACTACCATCTGCACCATGTTTAATCTTAAACAACCATTTGGAAGTTTGAGGTCTAGGAACCACTTCCCAAACATCATTCTGGATGGTGGACTCATATTCTTCAGCCATTGTATCTTTCCACACTTGATCTTTCACTGCTTCTTCAAAAGTGCATGGTTAAGCTTGAATAATGTTGCTCATGGCTACAACATATCCTTGGAATCGACATGGTTTCTTGCTTTCTCTGAAGGTTCCTTGGGGAGCAACATGTCTATCAACATCCTGTAAAGTGTCACAAAGCCATTATCGTCTCTTTCTTGCACATGGAGAAGGATCTAAGGAGTCCATGGGATCCATGGGTTCATTAGCAAGATCAGGCTTAGGGTCAGGATCTTCTTGTGCATCCAAGTCATCATCTTGTCTTTCAACATTAGCAACAAGAGGAGAGTCTATGGCTTTTCAAAGAGCTGCATCTTCATCAAATGTTATATCTCTGCTAAACTCTATATTTCTTTGTCTAGGTACATATGTTCTGTAAGTTTTAGAATTTTCACAATAACCAACAATCATACCTTTCTTACCTGAAGCTTCCAACTTGGTACTCTTTTCTTTTGGCACATGTATTTAGGGCAGTCAGGGATCCTTAAGTGCACATTTTGTTCTAGGTTATATAATACGGTGGTCTTTTTCTTGATTCCAACTTCCTTGCAAAAGTCTTGAGCTCTTATCCAGTTCATGTGCCACTTAAATCACTGGATGACTCAACATCTTCCTCAATCTCAATACAAAGGACTTGGTTCTCACACATATCAAATGTACCTGTTGATCCTAGAACAAGAGTAAGAACAATAATAACAAAGTAAATAAACATAATGAAAGTCTACCTAGTGATGAGGGAGGTCTGTCTTTCTTTGCTAGATGTGAGAGTGGCTCTTTCATTGTCCTTGCACCAACTTCCTTTTGGAGTTTACTCTTCTTGCACTATTCTGCACCTTGATAATCTTCAGGATCTTGTTTTTCTTGATCTCATCCTCATCAAGAAGTTAGTGAAAGAATCATTCAAATATTCATGCAGGAAGAATATCAGTGAGCTATAAAGATAAATCTAAACAAGAACAATGACACAAATTAACAACTTGAATATATATATATATATATATATATTGCTTATTTTTTTATTTTTTTTTTAATGGGGATTTAAAGAAGTTGTTAGATCCCACTTGATCCGGCCTCTATAAGTTATCATTTTCCATCAAACATATGTCATTGATAGAAAAAATGGGTTTTTTTGAACACCACTTGGCAAACTCCATCATGATCCACTCTAATCCCAAGTATTTCAAAAACCATATTTCTCACATGAAGTAATGCTTAAGATAAGTGAACTTTTGGTGCGATTGTTTGTATTGATGATTACATATCATGAATCGATGCATGGATAGGTCTTCCATTAATTTTATAAAGATCTTCAAATCTTGATCCCAAAGTGAAGGTATGTAATAATAATTATACATATTGACTTCATTGCTTGCAATGATATTAGTTATAATCCATCTTTGTTCACTGCAAAAGAGGTTAGTTTAAAAAATTATCATTCCATCTTTTGCAAAAGTCATGATCCTTACTTGCAATCACTATTGCTAGTAAACTCTAATATGAAAATTACCAAAACCCATAAGATTATGTCCTTTCTCATATAATGTGTGAGAATCAAAATCAATCTATCTTCAACATTCAATTTCTATCAGTGATTCTTTCATAACCTTCTATGCATTATACTTATTTTCAGGACAATACTTTCTTGCACATGCATAAACGAAAGTAAAACTATTCTTTACTTTTACATGCATCAACAAATACCAAAACCATAATTATCAAACGCATGCAACACCTTAATTTTAAACGAGGTACATACAAAACTTCTTGATCCAAATAAAAAGAAACAAAACCAGATCCCTTTATAGGATATGTAGAATTATCTCCAAGTATAATTTTTCAGATTTGTCTCCCTTTCAACCAGATTTGAGAGAACTTCTTTATAATTAGTAAAGTGCCTTGAAGCACTACTATCAACTGACCAACTATCACAAGAATATGCAGGAGAGGAACTAGAAAGAGCAGAAACAAGAAAGTACTCTGATTTTGCTTTTGCTTTTAGTAGCAAATATGACAACAAATAAGATCTTATTTCAGCAGCAAGGAGCAACAAATAAGATTTCAGTAGCACAGAAGGAGCAACAATAAGATTTTAGGAGTAAGAAAGAAGGGACAACAAGTGATATTTCAACAACAAATGAAAATGGATATTTCAGTAGAAAAATCAAAATGAGCTGCAAGTAGAAGGGAGAGCAAGAGATATTTTAGTAGAAATAGAGCTGCAAATGGAGCGGACATCAAGAGATATTTCAACAGAAAGAGAGCCACAAATGGAGCGACAACAAGAGATATTCTAGCAGAAAGAGAGCTGCAAATGGAACTTGTCTTTACCAAAGCTTTGATACCTTGTTGAGATTCTGATGTTCTATGTTGTAACAATCACTTATTACAAAACTTCTTTATGCTGCAATATTAGTTAAGAAATTGTAGATAGAACAAAAACCATATAAACCATATGCACAATAGAAGACAACCAAGAACACAATGAGACACAACGAATTTAGGTCCAATGACAAGGACAAAACCCACAAGTGGAAAACCAAACCAGAATCTTCTTCTATTAGATATCAATAATTCAACAGAGATACAAAGTACAATGAGAGATCAAGAGAATGAGAAAGTTCACCCAAATCTGAACAAGCTATAACATGAAGATCATTGGTAGCAACTACCGAAGCGAACACATAATCAACCTTGGCTCAACTAAGCTCTGCTCTAACTCTTTGAGTCTCTCTCTCACAATCTCCTTCAAGTCTCTCCAACTCTCTCTCGAGTTCAAATTCACAATGCACAGATGAGGTGAGATGATATGAGACACATATATATAGATGGAGCAATGAATTATTGACATAAAGGAGGAGCAATACGCATGCCTTGAGGAGGAGTTACATTTTCTGTTTAGGGAAATGTAACTCATACCATTAAGGAGAGACAATTCAAATTCTATTATGGAGAGGCAACACGTGCCTTAGATGAGAGGGTGAGAGGAATATTTTATGACATGCCTTTAATGAGTGTGTAAGAGAAATTTTGCATGCCATGCCTTATAAGAAGAATCGTTTATGACATGCGTAAGAGGAATATTTTATGACCAGTCTTTTAATGGGAGTAAGAGAGTGTAAGAGATTAATGAGAGTGTAAGAGAACATTATTGAGAGCCATGATTGAAAGATTTGATTTTTTTTTTTTTAATAATAATATAATAATATCATAAGAATAATAATAATAAGATTGATGATTAAGTCGAAATTGAACTATTAGGATTGATTGATGATTAAAAGAGATTTTCTATCAACAATACTTGATTACCAATCAATGCAAGGTGATTTATTTTTTTTGGAAAGTCATACCTGAGACTTTCTATTTTTAGAAATTTTATTTTTTAGAAATTTTATCTTTAGAAATTCATCCCTGAGCTGCCAAATTGTCAACAAGAACTAGAGGTGATGCTAGGAGGGTTGTTGAAGTTAGCACTTCACCTATCAAACCTATTACCTTTGTAGCTAGGAAACTTTTCCTTAATAATCCCAATCCCACCATCTCCATGGATAGACCATGGAGTCTTGCATCCTTTAGGTCTCTGGAATTTAGCAACTTTCTTGGTGCTCCTCATCCTTTGCCTAATAAATATGATGAGTGGATACCTAGATTTAGTGGCAATGATGTCACTACTGCTGAAAGACATGCTCACAATGTCTATTGGGCAATGCGGCCTAAGCGTATTGAGTCTTGACCATGAGGATGTCATCATGATGCTCTTTTCCCTATCATTAGATGGCGATGCTAGGGACTGGTATTTCATCCTACCCCAAGGGAGCATCACTAACTGGGATCAATTTCACAATGTATTCGAAAAGAGATGGACATCCGAGCTAGATGGGAGTATGGCTCTTGATAGACTCCTAGCTATGGCCAAGATTGATAAAGAGAGTGTTAAAGAGTTCATTAAAAGGTTTGATAATTACCTTAGGGCAATTCTTGATAGGTTCAAGCCTTCTGATACCATAACCCTTGAAAGATTTATCAAATGCTGCTGGGGACATTTGACTTATGTCCTTAGTGATATAAACCTTAAATCCTTGGCCGAAGCTAAGTAGATAGTGATGAAGGTTGAACAAAACTTGAATGCTGCACAAATTGACACGTTCAACTATCCTAAAGTCAAAGTTGAACCTAATACAAAGTCAAAATCTCATTTTGATGAGGTTATGCAAGCCTTTGCTCAAAAGTTAGAAAAATTTACTATTGAAGTCACCCTAGGCCAAAAGACTCTGATGAATAGGATGGCTACTTTAGAAAGAGAGAGAGAGGGTCTAGGTCAAATTTTCCTCCTAAAGGCCAATTCAACAAGGACAAATCCTTTCGTAGGAAGACCACTGAAGGAGACCGTACCTTGCAACAGAATGTCCCAAACACCCTTGTTCCAACCAACTTGGTAGGACATAAAGGGTAACCTTGGGACCATTCTTCTAAGGATCCTCAAGAGGATATTCCTTTTGAGCAAGATGAAGTGTAGGTAGATCCTGAGCATTTGAATGTTGTAGGCGAAACTCACCCTTTTAATACCCTGCTTGGGTACTCCTCTGTTCACCCACAACCTAGCTAAGCCCAAATAAACTCTAATCAAATGGAGCCTATGCTGGCTATGGAGAATAGTGGGAGATTTAAAGGTCTACAATACTCTAGGAAGAACGATGATCAAGCCTAAGCGGGCCCTAGCTTGGGAAATCCATCTCAGGGGAAGAACACTTTCCAAGGGAAACCTCAAAGTAAACCAAAGCTTAAGCCTTGGAATGATGAAATTGAGTTGGATGTGGATGCAGGTAATACTGTGGCCAAGCTAACTATGTAGGTAAAGGTTCCTTTAAAAGAAATAGCTAAGCTCCCTCACCATAGGAGGAAAATTAAAAAGTCTCTAGGTCTTGATGATGAGGCTAATGATCCCCCCACTATATTACAAAACATGAACTTTGACGAGAGTAATGGGGGTCATGAGGTATTCTTGTTATCCCTAGTGATTGGGAGTATTATTCTACATAATTGTATGCTAGACTCAGGAGCCTTTGCCATTGTCATGTCACTAAAGGTCATGCAGCAATTCGAATTGGACATCACTGGGCCATATAAGAATGTGTGTGGTTTTGATTCTAGGTCAATCCCTGCCCATGGCTTTAACAAAGACCTTAAGGTCTCATTGGCCACTAACAAATATATTTCGGTGCTAATGGATATTGTCAATAACATACCTGATGCACGGGGGATACTTTTGTCAAGGAAGTTGAGTGCCTCTATTAGTGGGCAATTGTAGATGGACCTATCCTACGCCACCATTCTTGAGTTTGATGGGACCATATTTATTCTCTACATGGAGTCCCAACTCCAATGCCATGTGGAAGATATAGATCCCTTCCCATTCCTTTCTAATCATAATCAAGGGACCATGAATCAAAACTGTTCAAGCAAGTCATCTAAGCCTATCAAAGCCTCCCCCTCGTTAGGAAGTCTGCCATATTAAAAGACCAAATCCAATGTCGACTATTCCTAAGAAGCAATGGATCCAAAAACCAAAGGAATTTTTCCAAGTAGTTGATCTTGTTTTGGTTGACAAGGACCTTATCCTTGTCAAGGTCCATGGGAAAGTGGGTGTAGGATACTTTTACATTGCCAAACTTGATGGTGAACTTTTTCCTTCACCAGTGAGAGAGAGTCGCCTCACCTCATTCATGGGAACATGACATTTACGTGCTATGCATGGTAGTGTAGGTGCATTGCATATTCCTTTCGCATGCTAATATCATTCATCTCATGTTTTCATGTAGAATAGAATGCATTTAGATTAGGTTTTACTTTACATATGGATTTATACTTCCATATAAAACAAGTGCGATACCTTACGCCCAGTGCACATGCTCCCAAACATGTTGTTGGAATGTGCAGATTACAGGTCTGTGGTCCTAGGAGATTGATGGAGTTCTTAATGAACTCCTTGTTCGATTACATGGATCAGGCGCTTTATGGTGAGCTCATGTCCCAAGTGGAGCCAAATGTTAACTGCCAAAAGTGGGTGAACCCATAATAGAATTTTTTCTCCTATCATTCCTTCTAGCCATCCAGCTAACTGTCGAAATTCTATAGCATGTGTAGTAGAATACAATTTTTGTTAATTTTCCAATGTTCTATGCCTAGTTGAATCAATTAGCCCAATTCTTTCTTGAATTAACACTCACTTTCAAATCAATTTAATCTTCCAATAACAAATAGCAATTGTAGATAGAACAATAAATGCAATGTACAATAGCAGAAAACCAAGAGCAATAATAAGAGACACAAGATTTGGTGATAGACCGGGGAAAAACACCACAAGGGGGAAAACCCTTTCAAATTCTTCTATTAGATTGTCATCAAATGTTCAATAGAGAGATACAATGATTCAATTCATCAATAAAAGAGTGAAAGTCAATCCTTTGACTATCGAAAAGATCAACCAACCACTATCCAAAAGATGAGCCTCAAAGTTAAATCTGGTCGACAAGTCAAAGTTTGCAATTCGTCATAGTCAACAATAGTCAAAGATGCCCTAACCAGTCCACAAGTCAATGGTCAAACTTCCTCCAAAAGATCTCGCTCAGTAGTCAAAATATTCAGCCTTCCTTGCTGGTTAATCCTCAGGCAAAACAGTCCCAAACAGCTTGGTGAAAGGAGAGAGAAAACCCTGTGGTCAACTTCAGATTTCTGTGGTCAAAGTCAACGGTCAGCAGGAGTCAAAGTAGCTCAGAAAATCTCAGTTCCTCCACAGAAATATTTGGCCTTCAAACATTGAAATTATGCAAGTCAAATCAAGTCAAAATGCCAAGTCCATCTTGGTCAACAGTCACCCAAACAGAAAGTCAATGCAAAATTTCAGAATTATCCTTTATTCCTTCACACGTGTGAGCTTGGCTGCCTTGCTTCAGACCTATATGAACCACTCACAAGAGGAGAGAGAAGATGTGTGTTGATGTTATGTCCAAATGAGGTTGCCTTGAAGTGTATCTATATGCTTCTTTGAAGACTCAGTTATGACTTTAGGCTGACCTGAACTTTTGTGTACTTGTGGGCTTTTCATTAAAAATAATATTTTTCCTCGACCAAATTAAATTCTTCCAAGGGAAAAGAGGGTCTTCTCTGGATGAGGAAGGCTGTCCAAAGGAGGGAATTTGTCTTTGAGTTGCCAAATCAACAATTTGCTTTGATAATTACTTACTAATGATTTTTCAAACAATATTTTTATGCCACTGATATCATTGAATACTTGCACAAAAAATCTTGACAGTGAAAGCAACGGAAATAGTAAAGTCATAGAAAGTCATCCATACATAATAAACACAATATTTTTACCCTGAGAAACTAAACCTTGGGAACAAACCCCAACAATATTTTCTTGAGGAGAAATTGTCTTTTCAGCAAGTTTTACAAATTAGAAATTTCTCTAGAAATTTGTGCCAATTTTATAAGTCAAATGCTAGTCAAACTTGGTCAAACTGCAGCTAGTCAATGCTGGTCAGACTAATCAAAATCAACACAAAAATTTGTTGGTCAATGGTCAACAATCAAACTGGTATGCGGTCAACTCCTATGGTCAAACCTGGATGTGTGGCTGCAGTCAAGCTACGATCAACTCGGTCAAACTACTGCAGTAAAATCTCAACTAGCTTAGTCAAATAGCTCAATCAACTCTCAGTCAAACTCGATCAAACAACTTGGTCAACTCAGTCACATGTGCGGCCTCTAGAAGAGTAGAAATGATGATGAAGAAAGATGAAGATGAACAAATTTCTCTTTGAATTTGTCCTCCACTAGAAAAAAATTCAATGAGCTTGTTATGTTGATAATTTTCCTCTCACATGCTTGTTCATTTATATAGAACTCTAACGTTGAGTGGAGACCCATAAAGAGGCAACTCATCACAAGAAACCCCCTCACTTATGGAGGCTACATTACAACTCAACATTAGACTAGAATTGTTTACCCCACTGTTGGGTGAAAAACCCTAATCAATAAACAATTCAAACCTACTCTATAAAAAATAGATCACTCCATCCTAGAGCAAGTAATGTGAGCATCGTGGGCTAATCTCCATGGCCCCATGGGAGAAAGACTGCCTCTAGGCCATTTGCCCCTAGCCAAATCAGCATGGCCCCATGGGTGAATGTATCATTCTCCCCTAGTCAAATCAGCATGACCCCTTGGGAGAATGTCTACCTAATGCTGCAAAAACATAACATTCCCTCAGTGAGGTAGAGATTTTGCATCATGCCAAGCTTGTCTCGAAAGTATACAAACTCCCCCCTAGATAGAGGCTTGGTGAGAATGTCTGCAATTTGCTCATTTGTGGATATGTACTAGAGCTTCACTGTTCCCTTCTGCACCAAGTCTTAGATGAAGTGATATTTGATCTCAGTGTGCTTCAACCTGTCATGAAACACTGGATTATCACAATATAACAAGGTTGTCTCTAGTGCCTGGTCAAATAGCCCAGCAAGTAGCTTTTGAAGCCACACTGCTTCCTGACTTGCGACACTGGATGCAATATGCTCCACTTTTGCCGTACTAAGTGTGATAGAAGTCTGCTTCCTGCTAAACTAGGATATCATAGCTAATCCCAAGCTGAAGAAACACCTTGAGGTGCTGTTTTTGTCCACGACACTACTGACTTAATCAGAATTAGTATATCCCTACTACCTCACTTCACCGCTTGAGACATATCTCAGACCATATCCAATTGCACCACACAGGTACCCCAACATGCTTCATTGCAACCCAATGTACATGCCTCAACTCAACCATACGTTGGCTTTGTGTGCCACTGAAAAGCAAATATTTGGCCCTGTGTTAACCGGGTACATCAAGGATCCAATCAATTACTTGTACATAGTGGGATCCACCAAATCTAAATCTAAAGCAGAATGACTCAACTTCTTTAGATTTGTCACCATAGGTGTAGCCATGGAATTGTAGTCCATCATACCAAATCTCCTCAATATCTGAACTATGTACATTCATTCTTCGAGGAAGATCTCTCATGGCCTTTGCCATAGCTCCAATCCTAAGAAATAATGCATCAAGCATCTTTGCCCTAGTAAGGAACAAATCGGCAACATATAACACCAACATGAAAGGATCACCATAAACAACCATGAAGTAAAGGTCAAGGTTTGCATCACTCTTGGTGAAGCCCAAACTCATCAAGTATCCATTAATCTTGGAATACCATGCTATGGGTGCTTGCTTGAGTCCGTACAAAGCCTTCTTCAATTTGCAAACATGGGATTCCTTCCCATGTACCACAAATCCATAAGGTTGCTCTATGTACACTTCCTCCTCAATCACACCATTGAGGAACACGGTCTTTACATCCATCTGATGTAACTTCCAACCCATAACTGAAGCAAGAGAAACAATAGTCCTGATAGAAGTGTACCTGGCAACTCAAGAAAATGTCTTGTCATAGTCCACTCTCTTTTTCGGAGAACCCTCTCGCCACAAACCTCGCTTTGTACTTCTTGGTGTTGCCATTTGCTGCACGTTTGATCTTATAGATCCACTTGGAAGTCACTACTGACTTCCCTTCTAGTCTTGGAACTATCTCCCACACATCATTCTTCATGATGGACTAATGCTCCTCCATCATGGCATCGTTCCAAACCTACTGGTCTACTGCCTCCTCATAACTAGAAGGTTCAGATCTGATGATGTGGCTCATCAATGCCATATAAATTGAGAACATTTGTAGTCATCTACTCTCCCTTAAAGTACCACTAGAAGCTACATGCTTCTTTGCATCTTACAAAATGTCATGAAGCCATGCTGGCCTCTTCCTGGTCTCCGCAACATATGTAAGTGGGCCCACTGGCTCTACTGATTCCTGATAATATGAAGGATGAACAACTAGAATAGAGGAACCTGTACCTGCATTCTTCAAAGCTTCTTTCTCCTAACTATCAATCTCGATATGAGACTCTCTAGACCTCATGGGCTACCTCCTCATCAAAAGTAACATCTTGGAATGTATATCTTGTAGGCTTTTGAAGTCTTGTTGTATCCCACAAAAGTAGCTTTCTTTCTAGAAGGTTCTAACTTCTTCCTCTTCTCCTTAGGCACGTGGATCTATACTTGACAACCAAAGTGTTAGAAAATCATAAAGGCAGAAATATATTCTTATTCTTGATAATTACTTGTGGTGTTCTTGATCTGTTATTACATTTCTTTATATCTTCTTTTAGTTCATCAAGCAATTACCAATGCAATAGCACATAAAACAATGGACACTAGATGTAGGCTCACAACCAAGCAAAAACCCCTCTCTAGGGGAAAACCCAGTCAATAATTCTTCCTTCAATAGTTTTCTGGAGATATTCCAAGACTCTTGACCTTGACACAAACTTTCCTCCACACCAAGTCAACCTTCTTCCTTACTTGCAGATGATCCTTCTTGACCTAGCAGCAACAACAATAGTGACATCACTTTCTTCGACCCAACAACTTTGACCTTGCCTTAGAGACTTTGATCTTCACTGAAAGATTTCGATCTTTACTCAAAAACTTTGATATTGGCCCAATACAACTTCTTGAGGTGGCAACATCACATGACAACTGGCTACGACATCTACTGTTGATTTCTGGTAGCATTGGATATGGTCTAAGTCTCAAATTTTGCGGGGAGGCTTGAGCACATGTATTCCAAAGAACCCAGAAAGTGTTTTGGGAAATTCCACCCATAAACAATTTTATTAAAATAATTAATTATTTTTAATGGGACCCTAAGTCTAAACTTTGGAAATAAAATAATTAATTGATATTAATCCAACTGTGGGTGTAACTTCTAGAAGAAGACGAGGATCAAGCAGAAATGATCTTAGTTATTGATTAGCTTCTAATCTGCGCTGTTGAATGTCAACGAGGAGATTATTTAAGGAGGCTTGAGGGTCATTTGGAAAGACACACAGAATGAGTTCAGAAGTTCGATTTTCTAAAGCAGAGCAGTTGTATTGAGAATTTCAATAGTGAGCTTTTGCAGTGAGGGGCAAGGATAGTATCCGAAGGGAAATCTTTCCCGGTCGGAGGATACTCAGCAAAGAAGGTAGAGATAGATCCAATAGTGGCAATGCTGAGCCAGAGGAGCTAATGTAGAGCCACGTAGAGGCAGTGCAGAAGCCAAGAGGGTGTCCGAAATTTGCAGAGGGAATTCGAGTTTCAGAAGCTGGGAGGTGGGGTGTGAGACTGAGAGGTAGAAATCGAATCACCTGGGCAACAAATCAACTAGCCAGAGGATTGACGTTATCCCCAGAGAGTGTGACACTGAGCTGACACAGAGGCAGCCAGAAAAGCCGGGGGCAATCTTTCTAGGGGTTGGATCAGCCAGGATTCACAGTGATAGTGTGAGGTAATCTCACATATCTCTCTTTGTTAGGGTTATTCTCTATAACTGGATTGTCGGGAAGGTTTCCAGAGATGTATTCAAATTTTACTACTGCATAATAATAAAACCCTCATATTTGCTGCACTGGTTTTTCCGCATTGGGTTTTTCCAGGTACGTTTGTTCAAAAAAACTGTCATTTGTGTGTATCTTTCTCTATTGTTCAGTTTCTTGTTTCGACATATAATTTAATTGGTGTAAGCTGCAGTGTATGTATTTCGATATTTGCCATAGGAAACTGCAAATAACTTGTTTATGTAAATATAACAGTAGGAGAAATATCATCAGTGTTGCAGTATGAATTCCTGGGTTTAAGGAATTTTCACATGGTATCAGAGAAATTAAGAGGCAATTTTATTCGAAGGGAAATCTTTCTCGGTCGAAGGATACTCAATAGCGAAGGTAGAGGGAGATCCAGCAGTGGAAGTGCTGAGCCAGAGCGGCTGAAGCTGAACCATGTAGAGGCAGCGAAAAAGCCAAGAGGGAGTTTGAAGTTTGCGGAGGGAATTTGAGTTTCAGAAGCCAGGAGCCAAGGTGTGAGACCAAGAGGCAAAAATCGAATCACCTTGGCAGCAAATCGACCAGCCAGAGGATTGACATTGTCCTTAGGGAGCTTGATGCTAGGCTGACACAGGGCTTGCGCAGAGGCAACCAGAAAATTTGGGGGCAATCTTTTTAGGGGCTAGATCAGCGAGGATTTCCAGTGATAGTGTGAGGTAATCTCATAATTCTCTCTGTTAGGATTATTCTTTGTAACAGGATTGTCGAGAAGGCTTTCAGAGATGTATTCAGATTTTACTAGTGCATAATAATGAAACCCTCAGATCTGCTACACCGATTTTCTCGCATTGGGTTTTTCCGGAGACATTTGTCCAAAAACAACTATGTCATTTGTGTGTATCTTTCTCTGTTGTTCAGTTTCTTGTTTCGGCATATAATTTAATTGGTGTAGGCTATAGTGTATGTATTTCGATGTTTGCCGTAGGAAACTGTAAATAACTTGTTTATGTAAATCTAACAAGTAGGAGAAATATCATCAGTGTTACAGTAGGAATTCCCGGGTTTAAGGAATTTTCACATGGTATCGGAGAAGTCAAGAAAGAGTTTTATCTTAAGGGAAATCTTTCCCGGTTGGAGGATACTCAGCAGAGAAGGCAGAGGGATATCCAGGAGTGGCAACATTGAGCCAGAGGGGCTGACAAAAAGCCACATAGAGGCAACGTAGAAGCCAAGAGGGAGTCCGAAATTTGCAGAGGGGATTCGAGTTTCAAAAGCTGGGAGCTGGGGTGTGAGACCAAGAGGCAGAAATCGAATCACCTGGGCAGAAAATCAACCAGCTAGAGGTTTAACGCTGTGCCTAGAGAGTTTGATGCTGGGTGGATGCAGACATTGCGCAGAGGCAACCAGAAAATCCGGGGGAAATCTTTCTAGGGGCTGGATCAGCCAGGATTCCTAGTGATAGTGTGAAGTAATCTCATAGATCTCTTTGTCAAGATTATTCTCTGTAACTAGAATATCGGGAAGGCTTCTAGAGATGTGTTGTCGCACAGATTGTCACGACACCGCTCTGACCGGGGGCTGTCACTTTGATCCCCGATCTCTTTGTTTAAGCCGTCTCCCGAGGCTAAGGGGGGTAGACCCTATGGGATGAATGAAGACCAACTGTGGACCAATTGTGTTGGGAGACAGAGCAAGGCGATTTAGCACTTGATTGATTTAGAAATTAATGGACTAGTGCCTTATGGAGTTAATGATTTAATGATTATTTATTAGATGTTGCAGAAAATATGAACTTTGTAATTCCACCATTAACAATCATTTGTCATCAAATAACCTAAGCAATGCAAGATATTCAGTAAATTCACAATGCTTTAACGATGATCCAACAATTAAACTTCAAGAAAAATTAAATGCTTTAAATGATCATAAAATTTAAATGCTAACCAGTTACCACTTTCACATAGCTAACTTCAAAATAAACATTAAGTGCATTTAACTATAGATAAATAGAACATAGAGACACCAAAAATGAATTTTTCAATTTTTTGTTAAACTTTTTTATTCTTTTTGTTGTTGTTGTTGTTGTTGTTCTTTTATCTTTTAATATTTTTATATTTTTTTTTATAAACTTTTAAGTTTAAAACAAAACAAGATCTAAATAAATAAAATTTAAATCTAAATCTAAAACTAACACTTTAATCATATATACATAAAAAAGGGGAAAATCTAAAATTCTAAAAACAGAAAACTTAAGTTTTTATGGTTTTTTTTTTTAATTTTTAATTTTAACTTTTATACTATATATATATATATATTTAAATATAATATATTAAAATTAAAATCAGATAAATCTAAATCTATTCAAACTAAAGTTCTAAAATGAAAAGGAACCTTTTAATTTTTTAAACTATTTATGACCTTTTTTAATATTTTATATTTTTTATGATTTTTTTGATTTATTAATAAAACAAAAATAAGTTCTAAATAGAGTAAATGAAACTTTAAAATTTCTAAACTAAACTAAATAAATATATACAATTAAAATTAAATTTAAAACTGAAAATTATTAAAAATCTAATTCTAAAAAAACTAAAGTTCTAAACTAAACTAAAACTAAAGACTAACTAAGAAAAATCAAAATCTAATCTAATCAGCAAAATCCAAAATCTAAATTAAAAATTAACTAAAAGAACTAACGTATGTATATCATAATAAAAAAGAAAATTTGAAGTCTGTCTAAATCCTAAACTAAATGAAATCAAAGTAAATAAAAAAAGGGTCTAAATAAAACCAACATCTAACAGAAATAAACTTAACCCAATGAAATTTAACGCATACACCTAAATTTAACACATGATATAAAACTTACACATATATACAAGTAAAAGAAATCGAATTTTTTGCTGTTTGGTGTGCAGGTTGGACAACGGAAAGGGTTCAAAGAATGCGTTTTGGGTGGCTCAATGCAGTCGTAGAAGAAAGATTTGCTGATCTAGGCAGCGTAAAGTTTAATGGCAGCAACTTTGCTGATCTGGATAGCATAAAGATTAATGGCAACAACGTAAATGAGCACTAGGGACGTGGACAGGTTTGATGGCGCTGAGGGAGAAATCCCTGAGCGGTGGCTGCTGGAAACGCTGCGTAAGGAAGACAATGGTTCTGGCAGTGTAGAGATGGGGCTGCGGGTGAACTGAGGGTTTCAATATTTTTTTGTTTTTATTTTTATGTTCTTTGCAGGCTGGATGTGGAGAGATTGCGTGGTGGAGCAGAGGACGAAGGGAGCTGAGAGCTGGACACAAATTTGGACTACGTATGGAGCAAAGAATACTGGAAGGGATTGCTAAATGAGCAAATCGAGTGAATTGCAGGTTTGAAAAACGTAGAGAAAGGTGATGAAATGGCTACGGATTTGGAGGAGAAAGCTGAGAAATGGTAGTTCGGAGGCTTGGAAGCTGGCAGCCAACAGCTCTGCGGGTTTGAGGATGGCTACAACAGCAAAGAAGAATTTCTAAATCTGCAAGAACGATAAAAAACAATCTTGAAACTCTCAGAAGAATATCCGAATTCCAGAAAATGGATTTCACACATGTACTTCGCATTTTTTTTTAATGAAACCCCAAGCAATACTAAAAAATGAAAACGCAGGGTGCAGACCTGTAGTCCAGAAATTTGATCAAAATTTAAAATTTTTCCTGCTCCAGATTCCTTGATGGAAACCCTAAAATATTTCTCAAAACCTATACCTACAACCTGCAATGGCAAAAAACAGAACACCCAAAAATAATATGTGCAAGAAACAAAACCGAAAACCCTAAATCAGCGAAATAATTACACTATTTATAGATTAACGACTCTAAGCAACCAGATTTATCAATAATCCACAAAAATATTTTCAGAATTTAATTTTAATGTGAGATACTTCAGAAAAACCCTTCATGCATTCATAAAAAATTTCAAATGATAAGCTCGAGATCAAGAACTAGCTGGGCTCTTTCAGAAAACACAATACGGGAGTTGGCTGGTTCAGTCGAAAACTTCCCCTAACGCTCGGTAAACTCAAAACTAAGATTTTCTGCACAGCTTAAAATCAATCATTAACATAGAGGGAAAAAACAATAGTGAAATCCAGATCAAATGGAGATACCTGCCATTATATTTCAGAATCTAAACTATCATTCAAACCCCAAAGATCAGACAAGATACTTGTGCCTGAATCAATCTTCATCAAGCTATTAACGATGACTGAAAATAAAATTATGCAGAAAAATAAAAGATTTTACAGTATTTCTAGAAGAGTAACACCAACAAGATTTTTAACCCCAAAGTCTTTTTTATGGCACAAAAAATGACTACAAGAGAGCTTTCCTTAGCACCAGACTCCAAGATCCAATCTAATCTCAAATGACCCCTAGCACCCTATTTCAAGGAAAAATTCCCAGTGGCTAGTTCGAGTGATCCATGTCAAACTAATTTTGACCGTCGATGAGGATCAAGATTTCTTTTAATCACATCCGTCGAATTTTTAAATGCATTTTAATATATTAAAAAATTAAAATTTTGCATTTATTTACTCAAAAATTGGAAAAATCACCTAGGACCCAGGACTTAGGACTTATGAGGGGATTAAAACATTTTTTAACCCTCAAGACACTTTACATAATGACTTTTACAATTTTACATCTCAAGGGGGAAAACCCATTTGACATAGACCCTCATAGACCACCCAGTCTTGTGACACAAATATAATCTAGTAGATCAACATGTTAGGATTCCCCTAAGATTCTAATGACAAAATTCATTCTGGCTTTGGGGTTAGGCTGAAGGAAAACTCTGCCGATCATGGATCGGTGAGACAAAAAACCTTTCGGAACGTAGATTATCACTAGAAAAATAGGTCCTCCTAGGTAATTTACATACAAGACTCAGATGTGCTAAGATTATTTACAATTTACACATGCATACTGGGTTTACAATATAATGTGATCAGGTCGACGATGACTGTCGAATGGCACGGACATGTCGATTAAGCACTACCCCTTCTGCGAAAAAGGAGGTGTACTGCTATGGGTAGTTGACACGTAATGGTCAACATCTGGCTCTACTTGAGGACACATTGCTGCATTGTAGGAATGTGAGAATCCAAAATCTGCATCCATGCAACACACAACAAAACATAAGTAGCGTCCATCATATAATATTAAGCACATGAAAGATATAAGCTCTTCATTTATTAACTATCTGGAAAAGTAAATCTAATCCTAAAACAGAAATGTAAATGTTGAAAAAACAAATAGTGTTAGAAATACAGAGGATGCCCCATGGCATCATATGTGTTCAATATAGTGTATACTAAGCATTTGCCTGCTTTCAGGCAAATCTGTCGGCTGCTTGTCGGATGTGCCATGTCCAATTCTGCATATGGTAGGACTCTTTCCTATTCGAAAATCAAGCTGCTCGCGACTGTCTGATGCATCAAATCTTTTTCTCGTTCTCTTTCTTTTGCTCTTTCTCTTCATGGCAGGCTGTATCACTGATAACGTGGAACCTTATGCTTCAAAGCTCTCAGATGAAGTATGTAAGATGTGCGTGACATGTCTTTCTTCATCTTGCATCTGCTCTGTCAAGGATGATGGACCAATCTCACAGGTGCCATGAGTTATAGCTTGATCTTCAATGACTGGTGGATTAACTGTGTGAGCATCAACTTGATTATTAATTTCCCTTTTATCCACGTCACCTTTATTTATCCACTTTTCAATGGAACAAAAGACCTCATAATGAGATGGAGCTTGCTGTAACAGATAAGGGGGCCCCTGATCTATTGACGTTCCTTGGTTTCTTTCATCCTTTGACCATTGTTGAAATTTCTGAACCTGTATTTTAATGGCATCTATCTGACTAGAGTGTTCAGGCTTCATAGCACTAATTTCCTTGGCATGGTCTTCTTCCATGGTCAATAATTTATTTTGCATAAAATTATTTTCCTTATTTCATGGTCGTCATATTTTCCTCTAAGCCTGATAATTTGCTTTGCATAAAACTAATTTCTGTGTCATGATTAGTTTTCATGGCCTCAATTTCCTTAGCATGTTGATTTTGCATGTCAGTTATGTAATCAGAGTGTTTAATTTTCATGATCTCCATCTCCTTATTATGTTTTTCCAGGTGGGTGCATAAAGTTCTCACATCATTGGCGTAATTAGTTTGATTGATCTCCATATTTTTACCAGCCGCATTAGTTCTTGTATAATTTGCTTCTGATCTTCCTTTTCATTGTCAACACTGTTTTCACAATTTGTCCATGCTTTTTCACTATCATGGATTTGATCTGCAATGGTACAGGTGGATGGCACATTCTGATATGAAGAATTGTTTTGAAATCTTTCATCAATAGTTGGATCTTTTACAAGATTACTTTCATTCTGTTGCACAATTTTAGGGGCACAAGGCGAGCTATCTGGATCACCATATCTATCTTTAAAAGCATCGACAATGTCTTGTAAAGAAGTGAGAATCTTTAGGACAATTATTAAACCAGTTCAAAGCATCACCTTTTAAACAACGGACAAATAGACACATTTTGACATCTTCATGATTATATTGAGGAAGTCTACAATATATGATCATTACACAAGTAACCTTGTTTAAATTTCTAACAGCGACTGAATCACCACCTGAGAACAAAAATAATTTAGAAATGGCCTCTTCCGGAAAATCATGGAGATTATTAGTAAAATGACATGGTTTAAACGAATAATCCATGATGAATAACGAGGGACCAAATGGATGATAGAATGAGATATCTGCTCAAGAAATTAATAGATGAAAGAAGTGGAGTCGCCACTTGAACAATGAATCTAATTCTAGGATCCAAAAAGCAACCAACAAGCAGATATGAGGGAGGCTTCTTGCCTGGGAAAAATAAAAGAAATGGAGTCGCCACCCAAACAAGAAACGAACTGAAGAGTAGTTGTTGATATGACGAAAGATAAGGTGATGAAAAGATCCAAATGATGCCAAAAAATGTTGGATCTGCCAGCTCAAATGAGAGATGAGAAATATGAAAGAATGATGAGAAATGAGAAGATGAATGTCGTTGAAACGCCAGGGACAGAAAAACTCTATCCTCGGCAACGACGCCAGAAAATGTTGTCGCACAGATTGTCATGACAACTCTTAGACTAGGGGCTGTCACTTTGATCCCCGATCTCTCTGTTTAAGCCGTCTCCCGAGGCTAAGGGGGGTAGACCCTATGGGATGAATGAAAACCAACTGTGGACCAATTGGGTTGGGAGACAGAGCAAGGCGATTTAGCACTTGATTGGTTTAGAAATTAATGGACCAGTGTCTTATGGAGTTAATAATTAAATGATAATTTATTAGATGTTGCAGAAAATATGAACTTTGTAGTTCCACCATTAACAATCATTTATCATCAAATAACCCAAGCAATGCAAGATATTCAGTAAATTCACAATGCTTTAACGATGATCCAGCAATTAAACTTCAAGAAAAATTAAATGCTTTAAATGATCATAAAATTTAAATGATGACTAGTTACCACTTTTACATAGCTAACTTCAAAATAAACATTAAGTGAATTTAACTATAGAGAAATGGAACATAGAGAGACCAAAAATGAATTTTTCAATTTTTTGTTAAGCTTTTTCAAATTTTATTTATATTTGCTAGATTTTATCTTTTAATATTTTTTATATTTTTTTTATAAAGTTTTACGTTTAAAACAAAACAAGATCTAACTAAATAAAAATTCAATTCTAAATCTTAAACTAACACTTTATCTATATACACTAAAAAAGGGGGGAAAAATCTAAATTCAAAAAAAAAGAAACCTCGTTTAGCGCCGCTTTTTTTTTTTTTTTTTTTTTGACTTTTTATATTTTAAAATTTAAAATCAGAATTAAAGCCTAAATGTTATTCTAACTAAACTTTCTAAAAATGAAAGAACCTTCTTAATTCTTAACGATTTATGATCTTCTTTTTAATTTATATATTATGATTTATTTTTATTATAAACAAAAATAATTCTAATAAGTAATGAACTCTTAAAATTTCTAAACTAAACTAAATAAATATATACAATTAAAACTAAATTTAAAACTGAAAATTATTAAAAAATCTAATTCTAAGAAAACTAAAGTCCTAAACTAAACTAAAACTAAAGACTAACTAAGAAAAATCAAAATCTAATCTAATCAGCGAAATCCAAAATCTAAATTAAAAATTAACTAAAAAAACTAACATATGTACATCATAATAAAATAAAATAAAAGAAAAGAAAATTTGAAGTCTGTCTAAATCCTAAGCAAAATCCTAAACTAAATGAAATCAAAGTAAATAAAAAAAAAGGGTCTAAATAAAACCAACATCTAACAGAAATTAACTTAACCCAATGAGATTTAACGCATACACCTAAATTTAACACATGATATAAAACTTACGCATATATACAAGTAGAAGAAATCGATTTTTTTGCTGTTTGGTGTGCAAGTTGGACATCGGAAAGGGTTCAAAGAATGCGTTTTGGGTGGCTCAATGCAGTCGTAGAAGAAAGATTTGCTGATCTGGGCAGCGTAAAGATTAATGGCAGCAACTTTGCTGATCTGGACAGCGTAAAGATTAATGGCAACAACGTTAATGAGCACTAGGGACGTGGACATGTTTGATGGCGCTGAGGGAGAAATGCCTGAGTGGTGGCTGCTGGAAACACTGCGTAAGGAAGACAATGGTTCTGGCAGCGTAGAGATGGGGCTGTGGGTGAACTGAGGGTTTCAATTTTTTTTGTTTTTATTTTTATGTTCTTTGCAGGCTGGACGTGGAGAGATTGCGTGGTGGAGCAGAGGACGAAGGGAGTTGAGAGCTGGACAGAAATTTGGACTACATATGGAGCAAAGAATACTGGAAGGGATTGCTGAATGAGGAAATCGAGTGAATTGCAGGTTTGAAAAACGCAGAGAAAGGTGATGAAATTGCTGCGGATTTGGAGGAGAAAGCTGAGAAATGGTAGTGCGGAGGCTTGGAAGCTGGCAACCAACAGCTCTGCGGGTTTGAGGATGGCTACAACAGCAAAGAAGAATTTCTAAATCTGCAAGAATGATAAAAAACAATCTTGAAACCCTCAAAAGAATATCCGAATTCCAGAAAACGGATTTCACACATGTACTTTGGATTTTTTTTTAATGAAACCCAAGCAATAGTAAAAAATGAAAACACAGGTTGCAGACCCGTAGTCTAGAAACTTGATCAAAATTTTTCCTGCTCCAGATTCCCTAATGGAAACCCTGAAATATTTCTCAAAACCTGTAACTGCAACATGCAATGGCAAAAAACAGAACACCCAAAAATAATGTGCAAGAAACAAAACTGAAAACCCTAAATTAGCTAAATAATTACAGTATTTACAGATTAACGACTCTAAGCAACCAGATTTATCAATAATCCACAAAAATATTTTCAGAATTTAATTTTAATGGGAGATACTTCAAAAAAACCCTTCATGCATTCATAAAAAATTTCAAATGATAAGCCAGGATCAAGAACTGACTGGGCTCTTTCAGAAAACACAATCCGGGAGTTGGCTGGTTCAGCCGAAAACTTCTCCTAACGCCCGGTAAACTCAAAACTAAGATTTCCTGCACAGCTTAAAATCAATCATTAACATAGAGGGAAAAAGAAATAGTGAAATCTAGATCAAATGGAGATACCTGCCATTATATTTCAGAATCTAAACTATCATTCAAACCCCAAAGGTCAGACAAGATACATGTTCCTGAATCAATCTTCATCAAGCTATTAACGATGATCGAAAATAAAATTATGCAGAAAAATAAAAGATCTTACAACATTTCTAGAAGAGTAACACCAACAAGATTTTTAACTCCAAAGTCTTTCTTTATTGCATAAAAAATGACTACATGAGAGCTTTTTTTAGCACCAGACTCTAAGATCCAATCTGATCTCAAATGACCCCTAGCACCCTATTTAAAGGAAAATTTCCCAATGGCTAGTTCGAGTGATCCATGTCAAACTAATCTCGACTGTCGATGAGGATCAAGATTTCTTTTAATCTCATTTGTCGAATTTTTAAATGCATTTTAATATATTAAAAAAATTAAAATTCTGCATTTATTTACTCAAAAATTTGACTTTTATTATTTTATTTTTTTTTTTTATTTTTTATTTTATTATTATATTTTTGTTTTATTTTTTTTTTTATTTATATCTTTTTTTTTTATTTTTTTTTATTTTATTTTTGGATCCTCGAACTTAGCCTTTGGAAAATCATCTAGGACTTAGGACTTAGGACTTATGAGGGATTAAAACATTTTCTAACCCTCAAGACACTTTACATCATGACTTTTACAATTTTACATCTCAAGGGGAAAAACCCATTTGACATAGACCCTCATAGACCACCTAGTCTTGCGACACAAATATAATCTAGCAGATCAACACGCTAGGATTCCCCTAAGATTCTAATGACAAAATTCATTCTGGCCTTGGGGTTAGGCTGAAGGAAAACTCTGCCGATCATGGATCAGTGAGACAAAAACCTTCCGGAACGTAGATTATCACTACAAAATAGGTCCACCTAGGCAATTTACATACAAGACTCAGATCTGCTAAGATTATTTACAATTTACACATGCAGACTGGGTTTACAATATAATATGATCAGGTCGACGATGATTGTCGAATGGCACGAACATGTCGATTAAGTGCTACCCCTTTTGCGAAAGGTGGTGTACTGCTATGGGTAGTTGACACGTAATGGTCAACAAGATGTATTCAGATTTTACTACTGCATAATAATAAAACCCTCAGATTTGTTGCACCGGTTTTCCCGCATTGGGTTTTTCTAGGGATGTTTGTCCAAAAACAACTGTCATTTGTGTGTATCTTTCTCTATTGTTTAGTTTCTTGTTTCGACATATAACTTAATTGGTGTAGGCTGTAGTATATGTATTTCAATGTTTGCCGTAGGAAACTGCAAATAACTTGTTTATGTGAATCTAACAAGTAGGAGAAATATCATCAGTGCTGCAGTAGGAATTCCCGGGTTTAAGGATTTTTCACATCAACACTGTAACTAGCTATGACATCAACAAGGGAACTTCAATCTTCCAAACTAGGTCACTGGAGAGAAATAGTTGCACCAAAGGTTCAATTTTCCCTTTCTCCTTCTCCTAGACCAGACTCGCACTTCCTTCTCTCCCTTCTTCAATTTCACACTTCTTCCAGCTTCAAGAGAGATTGAACATGCTTGTGAGAGTGAGTGCATCAAATGGAATTCAAATGGCTTCATTTATAGCCGGTAGGTGAGATGAAATAGTCTCCTTTGAGACCGACTTGATCATCTTAAGGCCGACTTGGTGTGGAGATAACATAATTCATATTTGACTCAGTGCTTAACCTTTTTACATGATTCAAAAGCCCAAGTAGGGTCTCTTTAAAAGTACAATGACTCTATTGACTCAGAATAAATCCTAGAAGTCTTCAATGGGGACTTTGACCTAAAACATGATGACCCAAGCATGAAACCCATGCTTTAATAAGTCACAATAATAACAATAAATTTTTTTTCTTTATTCTTTTGACAAGTACATTACAAGATGACTCAAATACATTTAATGAAGACCTAAGTTGCACGAAACGGGGAAACGGGTACGAGTTTCCGAAACAGGCACAGGTGCAAAACGTGAACCCCCACCCCCTCCCCCCCAAATTTTGGAAATGGGGAAACACGATATATATATATATATATATATATATTAGAATTTAGGACATTTAAGAAATGTTATGTGCAATCATAAAGCATACATGAATTTATTACATTTAAAGTTTAAACATTATGATTAAATTTACATCACATTTACCATGAATGATCACATAATGAAAATAGCAATATCGGAATATCCAAAATCAACCTTTGTTATATATCCAAATCTCAAAAACAACCTTGATTATATATAGGAGGTTGCAAGTACAATAAAGACTATGAGGCTGCAAGAACTATAAAGACAAAAGACCACTGCTCTCTTCCGCTTTTCTACTTTGCTAAAATCGTCCGTCTCCAAGAGAAACGACTTGCTCAATTGTGTGTTGAGGGAATGAGGTGAGAGTGTTTTTATAACTTGAGAGAGACATCTAGAAGCATCCACAAGATATTTTATTCGCCCAATAAAAAATTAGAACCAAAAAAACAAAAAAAACCAAAAAAAAAATCGCAATATGAAGTGGAAACTCCATTGTATGGCCTGGAAACTCGTTTCCGGTCGTACTGGCCACGTTTCCCCAACGTGAAACGTGCCAGTACGACCGGGAAATCATTTCCAGGCTGTACGGTACACGTTTCCGCATTTCCGTTTCGTTTCTTGGTTAAAACGGACCTAAGGGTAACATTTCCTACAACATAGATGAAGACTGAACCTAGTTACATTTTCCAACTCTCCCTCTTAACTAGGGAGGTATTCATCATATACAAGTACACGAAAGATCTCAAACTATATGAACCATGAAGAACTTTAGGCACCATAATGCCATGGACTAGATTCCTGACCAGGGCAATCTATCCATTGGTCTCTCAACAATTTAGGCACTGCAATGCCACGAACTAGATTCCTGACCAAGGCAATTTATCCAAGTGGGAATAAGGTGGACTCAAGCTTTCAGCCTCTCTAGGTACCATTAGGCTTACTTGCTAACCACCAACCCAAAGATCCAGGTGTGTATCCAAAAACAAAGCTCTATAATCAAGACCACCTTTCCAACTTCAGGACTAGACATCAACACAAAGTGTCGACTAGATGTCCTCCCATGCAATGCTTCACTCACAGAGCCTCTCCTTGATCCAACAGATCAAGGAAAACAAATCTCTCCCGATCAAACTGATCGGTAACCAACATGCTATCAAAACCTTCGAGAGATTTAAACACAACGCTAATCAATAATATATTTTCACATATACATAAATAAACACAAACCTTCGAGGTTTTTCTGATGTTGCTTCTCAACACGGTAGGCTTATCAACCGCATTTTTCAACTTCACATACTGCAGCATATCCTTCAAACTTCATTCTCCAATCAAAACTATGCTTTTTCCTACCTCTCAACAAGGGAGCTTCCCAAGCTCCCTCTTACTCTAGGGGGATCAATTTCTTTACTTCGACATCGAAAAATCTTTTGTGGCTTCCAATCATTTCAACAAAGTTATCATCATCCACATCATGCTTATCATATGAACAAACATCTTCACCATTTTGAAGATTGTGTACCTGCAAAACTTAAATAGCAAGTACAACCAAAACTATAGAAGCATGAAGTTAGCCATATCAGAATTACATAAGCATTTCAACCTTACATATATCAGATACCCAAACTTAGCCAAGACACACATACTCTTCAACATCTTGCGAGGGACTTCATCATAAACCCTAGACTACTTCATTACAACCATCATTATATCTAAGGTTTCAACGTTTCTTCCAAAAGTATGACATACCTTACTACAACACATAGCAAACAAAGTATCTAACAACTTATAGAATTCATATGTTAGACTTCCACTAGGGTTTCATACAAATCCTAGATTTCATACAAGAGTAATAATCAATGAAAACCGATCACAACTTAGTCATTAACATGACCAGCTTCTACTAGGGTTAGTTGCAAACCCTAGATTTTCAATCAAACATCAATTCCAACTAAAACTCAGATTTTCTCAAATCATCATATTGTCATCATACATAAGAGATTTTTACTTTTACTAAGGTTCAACTCTAAAACCCTAGAATTTCACAAATATTATCATCCTAGAAAGACAAACTTTGACTAGGGCTTAGTTCCAAACCCTAGGATTCATGACCATCGACAAATAGGTTAACTCATACATCTAGGACTTCATCGTCATGCATAAGCATTTCATATCATGTGTTAGTCAAACCCAACTTCAAAAAGATCAATAAGAGTTAGACATACAACAAACTTGATTAGACTAGGGTTTGATCAGATAAACACACACATAACAAGGAAATAATTTCTAAGACATTATAAGGGTCTTGCTTACACATTCCACCAAACCCTAATGAGTTAGGGTTTCAATGTAGAAACATAGCAAACCCAACATTACCAATATTTCAAAGGTTCAAGACTTTATCATTCAACCCTAACAAGTTAGGTTTTCTTGATCATACCAAAATCCCAAACATGACATCATCAATAAAACTTCAAATAGCATTATTCAATATCCCTAAGCAATTTAGGGTTTCAAACCAGTGTTTTTAAAACCGGTGGAAAAAACCGGTTACCGGTCTGACCGGCCGGTTAGCTAGGCCACCGGTCAGAACCGGCCTGAAAACCCGGTCTGGACCCCTCCTTCGCCTGAATTGTGACCTAACCGGGCCTTAACCGGCCGGTTTAGGACGGAACCGGCCGGTTTTTAGCAAACCGGCCGGTTTATGGTCAAGCCCACCGAAAAGAACAAAAGCGGTTTCCAGTGACCGGTTTAGGGGTTTTGGGGGGAAGGGAAAGGTGTTTTCCCTCCAAAAAGACCCTCTCCTTCACTATAAGAGACCCCTCTCACTCTCATTTGTCTCACACAACTCATTTGGAGTGTTTGTGAGTGTTTGTGAGTTTGTTTGTGAGCTTGGAGAGTGTGGAGTTTTTGCTGAAGTAGTCATCTTGGAGTTGGAGTTGGCGCTATTTTGGAGATAGTGTGTAGCTGTCAGTGGAGTTGCCATCTTCAAGAGGAGGCTAAGGGAGCTATTTTGCATTTCCAGGTAAGGATTTGCACTTGATAATTCCTTATTTGAGTCTGCTGTCCATGAATGTTTTTTTTATGTGTTATTACTTCTAGTTCTCACTTCTATGATTCATGTATGCTATAAACTCTAGCTCTATGCTATCAAATTTTGTAGCTTGAGCCTTGCATGTGCATTTGTTTTCCTACATTTATCTTTGGTTTTCCATTTTGGTTAGCTGCTTTTTTTTTAAATGGCAGATTTCTTTGCAAATTGTTATTATTTCAAGCAAACATGGCTCCAAAAGGAAAGGACAGTGCATGGGCTCATTGTGATGTAATT
>APFE030968505.1:156481-255265 GCA_000404065.3 Pinus taeda
TTAATTATTTAATGTATTTTTTTAAAACCAGTTCGTTTAGACCAAACCAGTCCCGGTTAGACCGGTTCCGGTCGGTAACCCGGTTCATTAGGTGGACCGGTCCGGTCACCGGTTCCGGTTTTAAAAACATTGTTTCAAACATTCACATTAGCATACCCTTAGGTTAGGGTTTTCCAGAGAACCTATCTAGGGTTCTATAAAATCAGTTAAGAATAGGAGTGTGGTAGATCTATCAAGTGATGAATCTCCAAGATAAGAAACAATATGATTCAATGCGGCTAGTCACAACAACGTTAGTAATAGATTGTCAAATGAATAAACATTTATTATAAAGAAATCAATGTTTTAAAGCATACCTTAGTTCTTTGACAAACCTTGTCTTGAGAGGTCCTCTTTCATACTCCTTGAGAATATAGTAGATGTTTTCCTAGTCAAGACAATAGAGGGAGAATGATGATTAGTATTTAATATAATGAAAACTAGATGAGTACGTGAAACCAAAAACTGAAAGGAAATGGGATACTTATCTTTGAGAGTTGTTGGGGGCTCCCTCCAATGGTTGAGGGATACCTCTAAACTTATAAAACAAAACAAAAAGTCTTTTTCCAAAAACATGTTAAAACTTAAAACTTATAAATTCTAAAACATAAAAAATATAAAATAAGATATCTAGGACTAGAAGTAAAGGACTTAATAGTGCAAGTCCCTTATATTAGATTCTTCAGGTTTGACTTTCTTTGGATCTTCTTCTTCAGTGATGTTAGCATGATCTCTTTCTCTTTTCTTGTTTCTTGGATTGTCAGGACAATCACTTCTATAACAACCCTTCTTATGACATTGATAACATTCTAATCTGGACATGTCTACTTTCTTCCTTGGTCCTTTCGATTTCGTTCCTTTGTATTGAGCAATGTAGGCATTTAAAACTTCTTCAGGATTAGCAACTAATGAGATCCTTAATTCTTCTTGACTACAGGTAGTCCATAGTTCTTCAAAAGTGGGAGCTTTCTTCCAATTGTTAAGACCTGCAACAAATATACCCCAAGTAGGTGGCAATACTAATAGAGTAGTGATCACGAGTTCTTTGTCTGGAACAATTTCATCAATGGCCAAAAGATCATCTCTGATTCTTGCTATCTACACAAAGAAGGAGGTCATTGTATCTTCTTTAGCCATCTTTGTGGTCCTTAGTTCATTCTTCAAGCTTGCCACTTGAGCAATGTTCTTAATAGTGAATAACTTTGACAAGGATGCATACATTTCCTGAGCATGATTGATGTTGGCTATAAATGGGACAAGGTTGTCCTCTATTCCTTTTACCATTAGAGTCATGGCCACCAATTCCAATTCTCTGAACTTTACTTTGTCAGCATCACTAGAGTCATTTGTAGGGTTCTTTACTTTTACTTTGACCAAGTCAAGTACTTTGTTCTTTTCAAGGATGAGGTCAATCCTCTTCTTCCAAGATCTATAATTTGAGGCTCCCTCAAGTTTGTTCTCTCCCTTGATTGTGTTAGACATCTTCCTTGAATATAGTAGACTTCTTCCTTGAGATAATCCTTCTGAATGGTTCCTTGATCAAGTGCTTGAGACTGCCTTTTTCTTCTTTCTTCACCAAAGCTCTAATACCATGTTAGAAAATCAAAAAGGTAGAAAGATTTTCTTATTCTTGATAATTACTTGTGGTGTTCTTGATTTGTTATTACGTTTCTTTATATCTTCTTTCTTTTAGTTCATCAAGCAATTACCAAACTAATAACACATAAAACAATGGACACCAAATGTAGGTTCACAGCTAGGGCGAAACCCCTCTCCAAGGGAAAACCTAGTCTGTAATTCTTCCTTAAATAGTTTTTTTCGGATATTCCAAGACTCTTGACCTTCACACAAACTTTTCTCCAAACGAAGTCAGCTTTCTTCCTTACTTGTAGACGATCCTTCTTGACCTAGCAGCAGCAGTGGCAACACTTTCTTCGACCCAACAACTTTGACCTTGCCTTAGAGACTTCGATCTTCACTAAAAGACTTCGATTTTTACTCAAAAACTTCAATCTTGGCCCAATACAGCTTCTTGAGGTGGCAACATCACATGGCAACTGACTACGACATCAACACGACCACTAGCTACGGCATCAACAAGGGAACTTCGATCTTCCGAACTAGGTCACGAGAGAGAGAAATAGTTGCACCAAAGGTTCGATTTTCCCTTTCTCCTTCTCCTAGACCAAACTCACACCCTTCTCTCCCTTCTTCAATTTCTCACTTCTTTCGGCTTCAAGAGAGATCGAACTTGCTTGTGAGAGTGAGTGCATCAAATGGAATTTGAATGGCTTCATTTATTGCCCTTAGGTGAGGTCGAATAGTCTCCTTTGAGTCTAATAATTCATATTAGACTCAATACTTAACATTTTTACATGATTCAAAAGCCCAAGAAGGGTCTCTTTAAAAGTACAATGACTCTATTGACTCAAAATAAATCCTAGATTTTCTCAATGGGGACTTTGATCTAAAACATGGTTGACCCAAGCATGAAACCCATGCTTTAATAAGTCACAATAATAATAATAATAAATTATTTTCTTTATTCTCTTGACAAGTACATTACAAGATGACTCAAATACATTTAATGAAGATCGAACCTAGTTACATTTTCACTATCCTCAAATGACTGGCCTCTAGCTTTATTCTTGTGAATGCCTCCTGTGGAGTCTTGTCTCCCAATATCCGGTGAGGACTCCTGCTCTGAACATAAATTGTCGTGTTGGATGCCTTTGCCCATAAGAACATGGGCAAATCTTGATCATGAATCATCGCCAATGGATCTATTCTTCCTTTCTACAACCACATTTTGGTGAGGATTGTAAGGAACTATCCACTCCCTCTCAATCCCTGCCTCCTTGCAAAAATCACTGAAGTCCCTAGAAGTATACTCTCCTCCATTATCTGACTTGAAAACCTTGATCTTCTTCCATGTCAAGTTCTCTACTTGAGCCCTAAACTCCTGAACACGCTAAAGACTTCATCCTTGGTCTTCATGAAGGAGATCCATGTCTTCTAGGAGAAATCATCAATAAATGTCACATGGTACAAGTAGCCACCCAAAGATGATGTTTTCATTGGTCTGCATACATCTTATTAGATCCAAGATCCCTTTGGACTTACTATCACTACTCGAAAAAGATCCCTTGGCATTCTTGCCATGTGCACATCCCATGCAAACACCATCACGCTTTACTTGGAGTTCTGGAAGATCTGTAACCATCTTCCTGAATGCTGGCAAAGCCCTATAATGTAGTTGAGCAAATCTTTGATGTCATAACTCACATAAATTGATACTATCATGTACCAATGCTTGTGATGGACATCCTACCAATCTATATAATCCTCCATCTTGAACTACAATCACTCATGCTGAGTCTCTGCTCGAGCCCTTAAGCCATACGAGAACATGACCATCTACAAATGCAACTTTGTAACCTCTATCCTCCAATGCTGAAATAAAGAGCAAGTTCTTCTTCAATCCTGGTATAAGCAATACATCTCTCATGTAGAGAATCTTCGGACTCTTGTTGAAATGATGTTGTCCCAACTCCTTTCACTGCATACTTGGCATTATCTCTATGTTTCACCCGCAATGTTGAATCCATCTCTGTCAAATCTGTGAGAGAATCTTGTGAACCTATCTTGTGCAAAAAAGCACCACTGTCCACCAACCAAATATCACTACTATCTGTATTAGTGCCTATAAGAGCATAGATAAAGAAATATTCCTTTCGAAGTCCATTTGTAATCTCTTCAAGTTTAGATTCCTTTGTCTTCTTCTATGGTGGATGCTCATCATCATCATCATCAACATCGACTACTGATACATGTTACTTTCCCTTCCTTCTCTTTTGAGGACACTAGGAGGCATAGTGACCATATGAAATTTGAAGCACCTGATCTTTGAAAGATCCTTCTTCTTTTGAGCTTGAATTGGAGTTGATCTTCCACCTATATGTTGATTTTTGTACAGATATGCTCTAGCCTCGAGATTTTGCAGAGAGGCTAAGACACATGCATTCTCCAAGACCCATAAATCATTTGGGAAAATTCTACCTGGAGATGGTTTAATTAAAATAATTAATCATTTTTAATGTATTCCTAAGTCTAAACCTAGGAAATGTGATTAATTAAAGGGTATTAATTAAATCTGGTGTGAATCTTTTAGATAAAGACAAGGATCAACTCCTAGTTAATCTTAGCCTTTGATTATGTTTTAATCTTGGTTGTTGGTGCTCCAACGAGAGATTGTAAGGAGCTTGATGGACAATTGGAGAACACACTTGGAGCCACCAAGTATTCGATATTGCTGGGAAATCAAACTCCAAAGTAGCAACTGTGAGTTGCTGGAGGTGATTCAGTAGTTTCGAAGCAGTGAGAGAGGGGTAGGGATCGTAAGGCCCGAAGGAAGTTTTTCCATTCTGGTGAGTGCATAGCAGAGAGACAATGTACTCCACAGAGAGGCTAACACAATGCAAAGAGGTAGTGTAGAGCTTCAGAGGAAGATCCATATTTGCTGAGGAGAAGTTGAGTTTCAGAGGCAGGAGCCCGGAGAGCCAGAAGATCGAGTTTCCGGAGCAACAATTGATCAACAGAGTGAGAGAGACATTGGTCTCAGCAAGCTAACACAGAGGTAGCAAGGGGCAGCTCATCTTGAGCTAAGTTCAGTGTCAGATCACTGGTGGAAGTGAGATTTTTCTCACTAGACGTTTGTTAGTCATTTTCTCTGTAATCGAAAGCTAGATTTGAACTTCCATAGATTTGTACTCATATTTACTACTGCATTATAATCAAACCCTCAGCTACTGCACCGATTTTCCCAAGTTGGGTTTTTCTAGGGATGTATGTCCAAAAACAACGGTGTACTACTCTGTGTGTGTGTGTTTATTTCTCTCCAGTGGAGTATTTTGTTTCCGCAGTATTTTATGTTGTGAAGGTTGCAGTAGATTTTATTTCGATGTTTACTGTGTAAAACTGTAAATAACTTGATTTAGGAATTAACAAGTAGGAGAAATTTAATTAGTTGTTGCAGTAGGAATTCGGGTTTCCGAATTTTCACATGGTATTAGAGCACAATTTGTAAGCCTGAGAGCTCAGAGTAGAAGAGGAGAAGGAAATTTGAATTTCTGCATAGGCAACAATTCGAAACCCTAGGGGCACTGTATTTCCTTGGCCATGAGGGTTAGTTTTTCGTGGAAATTTTACTTTGCTGAGTGAGTCAACAGAGAATAAAATTTTCTAGATCGAAAAGTACCAAAGGCAGAGGGAGTAGCAGCAGTTTCCTTGCAGAGCAGATCTTCAACTGGGATGCATATTTTGCAGTAGTTTGCTAGTGCAAATAGCATCAGGAGGAAGGAAGCGCACACGCTTAGGGAATTCTTTCCTCAAAGGACTTCTAGCAAAGAAGTTCGAATTTTCCTAACAGTGCAACAGTAGTTGTGTGCAAGATTTCTCACTCCAAAAGGGAGTGCAAATAGTTGGGTAGTAGTTGTGTAGAGGAGAGGAAGAGTTCGACATTTTTTGAAAGATGGCATCAGTTGGGTTGAGAGATCAAGATTGGTTGGATGGAGCCTCCAACTATGTGATCTGGAAGGCTAGAATTACTTGCCTTCTAGATGAACATGATCTCAAGACTCATATCGATAGTCTAGTAGCTGTACCCGCAGATGCAGATCTGCTTAAGAAGTACAAGAAGGAGATGGTGAAAGCTAAGAGGCTAATTCTCGATGGGGTTCGAGATCACATGGTATGTCACATAACTAGCAAAGATATTGCTCAACCGATGTGGGAGGCACTAGCTATGCTGTACGAAGATCTTCCGAGCAGCAGAAGATGTATTTTGAGGAGAAGCTGAGATGCATGAGGATGCAAAAATGGGATTGTATAGACCCCTTCCTTACTAGGCTTCAGGATGTCTGGGATCAACTGTCTTAAGTAGGGTCAGCGCCCCAACCTACAAAGTTGGTGTGATTAGCTCTGAATAGTGTTTCCAAAGAATGGCAAGTTTTTGTCTAGAGTATCCTAGTCAGAGAAAAACTGCCAAAGTGGGATCGTATGTGGGCTTATCTATAGCAGCAGATGAGGCGAGATCTGGTGAAGAGCACCATCAATGGTGCTAGCAGTAGCAGTGGGACAAAGCAAGTAAAGGAAGAGGAAGATGTGGCCCTTGCATCAAAGGGGCAGAAGGAGCAGTGCAGGAGGAAGGACATTTCCAAGGTGAAATGCTTCAGATGTGGTGAGCTTGGCCACTACAACACTGAATGTCCTCTCAGAAAGAAGGATAAGGAGGAGAAGCAGGATCAACAGGTTGCATCCACTAAGATCAACAAGTTGTCCTCCAGATTGGAGGAAGCGTTTGCCATGATCACCGAGTTACCTCTAGGGGAGCGGTGGGGTGATTTGGATTTGTAGCCCTTGAGAGCTACAGGATGGGCAAGATTCTTGAGGAGGTCCACCTCATGAATCAATACCTTGCTACAGGAGCCCAAGACATGCAGTAGCGGGATGGATCAGTTATAGTTGGTGCAGTCAGGTGCTAGAGTGACAAATGCAATTGCTAGTAGCAGTTAGACACTGAGCAGCACAGAGCAGAGTGGGCAGCAATGCAATTGGCACAGAGTAGAGTCAACAACAACGCAGAGGCTTCAGTGGTAGTGCAGAGTCTAGTAGCAGCCAGGACTCGGGTGACAAATGCATCATACTTATTGCAGTTGGTTCAGTATTTTGGATGCTTTTTCGTTGCAGTTGTTGCAATTGCAGCAACAACAGTTGGAGAAGGTTGTAGTGTTGGTAGCAGTTCAGCAGGGCCAACAACAACACCGATGCAACAATCAGAGTTGCATAGTAGTTGATGGGCAGCAGAGCCAAACATCAGCGACGCAACAGGAGATTATGCAAAGACAAAGTGATGCTTTAGTGGATTGCAACACTAGAGCACATTCCTCACTAAGAGGGAGTCTTAAAATTTGTAGCATCAGATATGCTCTAGCCTCGAGATTTTGCAGAGAGGCTAAGACACATGCATTCTCCAAGACCCAGAAATCGTTTGGGAAAATTCCACCTAGAGATGGTTTAATTAAAATAATTAATCATTTTTAATGTATTCCTAAGTCTAAACTTAGGAGATGTGATTAATTAAAGGGTATTAATTAAATATGGTGTGAAATTTCTAGATAAAGACGAGGATCAACTCCCAATTAATCTTAGCCTTTGATTATGTTTAAATCTTGGTCGTTGGTGCTCCAACGAGAGATTATAAGAAGGAGCTTGTTGGGCACTTGGAGAACACAGTTGAAGCCTCCAGGAATTCGATATTCCTGGGAAATCAAACTCCAAAGTAGCAGCTGTGAGTTGCCAGAGGTGATTCAATGGTTTCAGAGCAATGAGAGAGGGGTAGGGATAGTAAGGCCGGAAGGCATTTTTTGTAGTCTGGCAAGTGTATAGCAGAGAGACAACGTACTCCACAGAGAGGTTAACGCAGTGCAGAGAGGTAGTGTAGAGCTGTAGGGGGACATTCGTATTTGCTGAGGAGAAGTCGAGTTTCAGAGGCAAGAGCCGGAGTGGGAGCCCGGAGAGCCAGAAGATCGAGTTTCTAGAGCAGCAGTTGATCAACAGAGTGAGAGAGATGTTGGTCCCAATAGGTTGATGCAGAGGCAACAAGGGGTAGCTCATCTTGAGCTAAGGTCAGTGTCGGTCATTTTCTCTATATGGAAAGCTAGATTTGAGCTTCCATAGATTTGTACTCAGATTTACTACTGCATAATAATCAAAACTCAATGGTTGCACTGTTTTCCCAAGTCGGGTTTTTCCGGGGATGTATGTCCAAAAACAATGGTGTACTTGTGTGTGTGTTTATTTCTCTCCTCTGTAGTATTTTGTTTCCACAATATTTTATGTTGTGAAGGATGCAGTGGATTTTATTTCGATGTTTACTATGTAACATTGTAAATAAATTGATTTAGAAATTAACAAGTAGGAGAAATTTAATCAGTTGTTGCAATAGGGATTTGGGTTTCCAAATTTTCACACTATATTCTTCTTATCAAAGTTTCTTCCTCCTTTTCTTTACCTTGTATGAGATGCAAGGGCTTGAGTTTCTTCATCCCAAGGTCTCTGCAAGTTGTTGTTGGACAACAATCTGGCCTCCTCTCGGATACAATTAGTCCAAAGCTGATCAAACTTGAGTAGCTCAGCCCGTGCACAAATGCCCTGTACAAATGGATCCCATGAAGAAGGAAATCCATTTAAGATTCACTTTACCAAGTTCATCATCAATGGTATCTCCAATGGATTTATGTTGATCTCTCAACTGGGAGACTCATGAAATAAGTGGCAATTGAATTTGATCTAGACATCATGATACTATGGAGAAGCCTAATTTCCTGCTAGTGTTCTTACTCTTGAACAATCCCACCAAGGCATCATACATCTCTTTGGTAGTCTTGAACTCAACAACATGTGGAACCAAATGGTGCTTTATGGAATCTATTAAGATCCTCTTAGCCTTTGCATCATTCTTCTTATGCCTGGCTTTCTCCTCGGCTCTCCCTGGTTCTGATATATTCTTCTTCACATGATTTTGAAGCTCTTTTTCATCCAAGTCAAGAAGTATCCTAATCTTCTAAGATCTGAAATTTGTAGTTGTTATGTTCCAAACTTAAACAAACAGTGATATACAAAAGCAAATACGATTCATACACAAAAAAATTAAACGATCAACAAATACTTAATACGCATAAGAAATGAGAACCAACTGAGTCATTTTATTAATGGAATGGAGCAAGTACAATAGTGTGGAAATGCACCTGGGCTTGCCTCAAGGCAAGCTTGATAGAATCCAGGTGTCAAACAATAATCTCAATGCTAGAAAGTAACTGCTCCTCTAATGGTCTACGCTGTCTCCCAGTCACTTTAACTGTTGGCTGGAAAGGAGCTGCAAGAAACCCCATCTTCGGTGCTCAAAAAATGATGAAACTTTAGCCACAAGCTCCTTTGCCAAAACCCACAAAAACCTAGAAAGGGTTTGGCCTAAATCCAACCTCCCAAATTCGACCTCCTCTAGGCTGATACCCTCCAAACAACTCCACAAATACGACCTACAAGAGATGGCCATAAAGTCCTCCTCCAAGCTCTGAAAGGGAAGCAAACACCACTCCAAATATTTCCTCCAACCTCCACAACAAAGCTCAGCCTCAAGGACTGATGCTCTACCCACCAAGTGACCTCCCAATACTACCTCTGCACTAGCCTAGGTAGTGTGAAAGTCACACGGCTAAGTAAGAAGCTCAATCAGCTCCCAAACTCTCCCAAATGCTGACAAACCTCCCTGGCCTCCTCTCTGGCAAATCTCACATCAAAACTCCACTGCTAAGCACCACCAACAAACTTGGCCTCCTCTCCACTGCGTCCTCCAGTAATATGCACCACTTGGAAGAAAATGCTATTGCTGGAAATTACGATGTGATCCTCCTCCCGAAGAAATGAAGAAAACCTTCCTAGGGTGGCACTCGAAGTCCCCCGAAGAAAGGCTGAGCTCTTCGCTTGAAGAACTTGTGCTAAACAACGAGTGACTCGGCGAAGCGGCTCGAGTAACCAAAGAGAAATCAATATACTACAATGATGAATGAGAAGAGGAGAGTTGCCTTCCTTATATAGTTTTCGTGGAGCACTTTTCCCTCCATTTTGTCCTCCATCGTGGGTCATCACTTAACTACCATCATGCCAAAGTTAGCCCCGTCCATTCGAATCGAACTAGGGAGTGGTTAATTCCTAGCGAGGGTGGCCCCCATGTGTAACTTAACTACAAAACAAACATCTTCTCCTAAGTCTAATCTCCTAATAAAATCGAATGGGGTCCACTAACTCCAAAATTGGCCCCATATTACAAAAATTAATCTTGTTCCAAAATAATTTAGGAAGGGACATGGCAATCCTCCCCTCCCAAATGTTGCTTGTCCCCAAGCAACTTCAATGCTGAATGCTCAAGAATGTGCTCTCGCTCCAAAGTGGCATCCTCATCTGGTAAATTCTTCCATCACACCAAATACTCTTTAATGATCCTGCTTCTGAGATTCCTTTCCCTGGTCTCCAAGATGGCTTCTGGATTTAGGATCAAATGCCCCTCATCATCAAGTGGAGGCAACTCCATGATTGCTGTAACCTGCTGCCCCAACACCCTATTGAGGTATGACACATGAAAGATGTTATGAATCCTGCTCCTTGGTGGTATCTCTTACTCGTAAGCCACCTCTCCAACCCCCCTGTTTGCTCTATATGGCCCAAAGAATCTCGGTTGCAGCTTTTCGGTCCCCTTCTGCTTTAGTGTTGACTGTCTGTACGGTTGCAATCGATGGTAGACCAAGTCCCCCTCCTCAAAATGCCTTTCTACTTGATGCTGATCAACATACATCTTTTGTGGGTTCTGGGTTGTCTGTAAGTTATCCTTAAGAGCCTTGAGGCTATCTTGGCTCTCTAGGATCCTATCCTTGGCCTTTGGGGCCCTGCTGTCTCCAAACACAATATCAGCAAAAGAAAATCATCATAACCATATAAAGCACGGAAATAAGTCATACCAATGGACATATGATGGGTGGTGTTGTAACAATACTCTCCCAGGTGCAACCATCGAATCCAAGCCCTCTACTTCCCTGTCACATAATTCCTGAGATAGCCCTCTAACCACTGGTTCACCCTCTCTGTTTGACCATCGGTCTGCGGATGATAGCTGGTGCTCGGGGTGAGTTCAGCGTCGACTACTCTGAAGGGCTCTTGCCAAATCTTCCCATGAATCGGCTATCCCTATCATTGACTATGGTCCTAGGGAGTCCGTGTAGACGAAAGACCTCCCTAAAGAACAACTCTGACACCTGTGAGGCTGAATATCGTGTTGGTATGGCAAAGAAGTGTGCAAACTTGGCCAACCGATCGACCACTACAAAAATAAAATCCTAGCCTTGCACCGAGGGAAGTCTATAATAAAGTCCAAAGAGATGCTCTCCCATTTCCCCTCAGGGATGGGAAAAGGCTGCAACAATCTTGTTGGATGGTCAACTTTCCCTTGTTCCTCTGGCAAACTTCGCACACCTGAACATGCCTCAACACATCTCCCTTGAGGCCCTTCCAAGTGAACCACTCTCTCACTGCCATACATGTCTTTTGAAACCCCTGGTGCTTGGAAAAAGGAGAATCATGAGTTGCTCGAAGGACACACTCTATCAAATGTGATCCTAAAACCAAAAATATGCGCCCCTTATAATAAATAACTTCATCCATCACCCTGTAGCACTCATCTGCATAGATACCCTTGTTAGTTTTTGGTAGCATCGGAAATGCTCTAGCCTTGAAAAATGGTGGAGAGGTTAAGGCACATGAGTTCTAAAGAACCCAGAAACCGTTTGGTGAAATTCCACTCAGATTGTATTTTATTAAAATAATTAATATTTTTAATGGAGTCCCTAAGTCTAAACTTAGGGAAATTAAAATATTAAGGGTATTAATCAAAATATGGGTGAGAATGATCCAGAAGGCAGACCAAGTTGTGTTTTAATCTCGATTGTTGACTAGAGACTTAATCTCGGTCATTGAAGATTCAACAGGAAAAGTATCGAAGGGACAGCAAAAGCCGAAGCGAAAAAATGACATTTTGAAGGTGAAATGTTTGAATTATGGCGAGTTGGGCCACTATGCATCCTAGTGTCCTTTGAAGAAAAAGGATAAGGATGAGAAACATTATCCCAACATTTGCTTCACCAAAGATTGACAAGGATGAGTATGCCATGAGTGCCCACGCATCTCCAGGAGGGAGATGGGGCGATATTGAGCTGTAGTCAGGAGAACTAAATGTGGGCAGGATCCTTGAGGAGTCTACCTCTTGGATAAATCCCTTGCTACGGGAGCCCAAGATTCAACGTAGCAAGATGGACTTAGTGTCAGATGATGTAGTGGAGTGTTTGGAGGACAGATGTAGTGGTTTGGGACAAGAGACTGATCAGCGCAGAGCAAGGTTGGCAGTGGTGCAAAAGTCAGCAGCAGCGCAGAAGATTCAGAGGGTCAACAATAGTCAAACTCCAACATTCATTGTATTATGCTAAACATAGTTAAGTTCAACTAATTTTGGATGTTTTTCAGTTTGCTTCTCTCAGCAACTGAGTTGTTGTACGGATGTAGTTTTAGCAGTGGTAGTGCTAGTAGCATAGCAAATGCAGTGTTTGAGAGGGAGTTGTAGTACAGATGCAACAGTCGTAGTGGTAGTGTCATGGGCAGTGGTACAGTAGCCACGACAACACAGTGTTGGTGGTAGCAGCAGTGCAGAAAGGAGGTGCTTCAGAAACAGAGCAACATTTAGGTGGACATTGTTGCTCGAGCACATTCCTCGCTAAGAGGGAGTGTTAGTTTTTGGTAGCTTCGGAAGTGTCTAACTTTGAAAAATGGTGGAGAGGCTAAGGCACATGAGTTCTAAAGAACCCAGAAACCGTTTGGTGAAATTCCACCCGGATTGTATTTTATTAAAATAATTTATAGTTTTAATGGAGTTCCTAAATCTAAACTTAGGAAATTAAAATATTAATGGATATTAACCAAAAATGTGAGTGAGAATGATCTAGAAGGCGGATCAAGTCATGTTTTAATCTTAGCCGTTGATTAGAGACTTAATCTTGGCTGTTGAAGATTCAACCGGAAAAGTATAAAATGGAGGCTTGCGGTTCATTTGGAATCACAGAGAGAGAGAGAGAGAGAGAGAGAATTGATATGGAGATTGATTCCCAAGGCTAGGAAGCTGAGAAATTCGAACTAAGTGATCATTCTGCAGCAGAGGGACATAGAGAATCCAAAAGGACTTTCCGGAGAATACTGTCAGAGAGGCGGAGAGAGCTTGTAGAGAGGCAGCACAGTAGCCAGGAGAGTTGACTTAAAAAAACTGCCTATCATACAAAATCCAGAACTGCCGGAACAACCGAAAGTGCCTGGAGAGTTGACGTAGAGACAACGCAATAGCCGGGAGAGCTGACACAGAAAAGTTTCCTGTCATGTAGAATCCAGAACTGTCGGAACAGGTGGAACTGTCGTGAGAGCTAATGCAGAGGGCAGAGAAGATGACACAGAGCCAACGCAGAAATAGCCAGGGTTAGCCAATCTTGTGCCAGATCAGATGGAATTCTGTTGGGTGAAGTGAGGTAAAACTCACTCAGATTTTCTAACAGTATTTTCTCTATAAAAGATTGTTACATGAGCATACTAGATTTGTATTCTGATATTTCTTCTGCATAATAATAAACCCTCAGAGCTGTTCCACCGGTTCTCTCGCATTGGATTTTTCCGAGGGACTTTTGTGTCCAAAAATAAGTGTGTCCTATGTACCTTGTGCTTTGCTTTGTTTTTTGTTTCATGAAATCAAATATTTAATTAGTGTAGGTTGCAGAAGTAATTTGCTTTAGTATTCAGAAGAATAACTTGATGAATGTAATTTAAAAGTCAAGTAGGTGAAGTAGATTCAGATTTGCTGCAGTAGGGGTTCCTTCGAGTCTAGGAATTTTCACATGGCATCAGAGAATTGATTTTGAAATAGGGAGGGCAGTGAGGCTGAAAGCTGCACTTGGCAGCAATTCGAATCCCCTTGAAGGGATTACGTAGTCCTTGCTGAGAAGTAGGGATTCCAAGGAAATTTCTCTCTGAGAGAGTCGACAGAGGTACGATTTCTGAATCATGAACTTGCAGACGCAGAGAGAGTGGTGCAGAGCCTCAGCGCAGTGCTTGAAGGGTGCAATTTCTGTCGGGGTAGAAATTCAGTGGAAAAGAGTGAAGACATGTAGAAGGGGAATTTTCCCCTTAGAGAACTTTCTGCTAGAAAGTTTGAATTTCTCACCTGCTAAGCAGCTCAGAAGTGCTAAGCAGTGATTAGAGGAGTCAGTTTGACAATTGGATGAGATGGCATTGCATGGGCTCAGTGATCAAGACATATTAGAAGGAGCTTCCAACTATGTCATATGGAAGACAAGAATCTTAGTTGTTTTGGAGGAATATTATCTCGAGGTCTACTTCAATAGTGTTGTAGTTGTTCTTGCTGACAACGATCAAAAGAAGTAGTACAAGGCCGAGCAAGGGAAGGCGAAGAGGCTCATTCTCAATGGAGTTCGAGATCATGTGGTCTCACACTTGCAGGGCAAGCATACAACTTGAGAGATGTGGGAAGCCTTGTCTTCTCTGTATGAAGGCTCTTTCAAACAACGGAAGATGTATTTGGAGTAGAAGTTGTAGCAGACTTTGATGCAAAAAGGAGAATGGGTGAACCTCTATCTTCAGCGTCTTCAGGACATTAGAGACTAGCTTGTTGCAGTGGGGTCCACTCCTTAGCGAACCACAATGGTGAGGATAGCCCTGAATGGAGTCTCGGATGAATGGCAAGTTTTCGTCCAGAGCATATTGGGTAGAGAAATACTACCTTCATGGGAGGAGATGTGGGCGGATCTTCAACAAGAGGAGTTAAGGAGGGACCTAGTGAAGGTCAACCTCAGTGGCAGCACTAGGAGTGGCTCAAAGACGAAGTAGGAGGAGGAGGAGAATGCAGCTCTAGCATCGAAGGGACAGCAGAAGCCGAAGCGAAAGAAGGACATTTTGAAGGTGAAACGTTTCAATTGTGGCGAGTTGGGCCACTATGCATCCTAGTGTCCTTTGAAGAAAAAGGATAAGGATGAGAAACATGATCCTAAGGCTGCTTCAACAAAGATTGACGAGAATGAGTATACCATGAGTGACCACACATCTCCAAGGGGGAGATGTGGCGATATTGAGCTATAGTCGGGAGGACTACATGTGGGCAGGATCCTTGAGGAGTCCACCTCTTGGATCATTTTCTTGCTACGGGAGTCCAAGATTTAGCAGTAGCAAGATGGACTTAGCGTCAGATGATGTAGTGGAATGTTTGGACGATAGGTGCGGTGGCTTGGGACAAGAGACTGATCAATGCAGAGCAAGGTTGTCAACAGTGCAAAAGTCAGGAGCAACAATGCAAAAGATTCAGATGGTCAGCAACAGTCAGACTCCAACATTCATTGTATTATGCTAAACACATAGTTAAGTTCAGCTAATTTTGGATGTTTTTCATTTTGCTTCTTGTTGATCACTACGTGTCAACGACCTATAGCAGTACACCCCCTTTTTTCGCAAAAGGGATAGTGCCTAATCGATGTGTTTTTGTCGTCCGGCTATCATCAGTAGCTTGATGATCATCTTATAAGTAAACCCGTTCTGCATGTGTATAATGTAAATAATCTTAGCAGATTTGTGTCGTGTATGTAATTACCTAGTTAAACCTACTTTTCTGGTGACGATCTACATTCTGGGAGATTTTTTGTCTCACCGATCCATTCTCGGATGGTCGACAAAGTTTTCCTTCAGCCTTACCCCAAAGCCAGAATGGATTTTGTCACTAGGATCTTAGAGGAGTCCTAGTGTTCTAGGTCGAGTCTATGTAAAATTGATTTGGGAATAATCCTAACTATTTGGATAGGTTATTTTATTACAAATTTTTTGGTCTACTGGATTATATTTGTGTCGCAGAATTGGGTAGTCTGTGAGGGTCTTTTGCAAATGGGTTTTCCCCCTTGAGATGTAAAATATGCGAAAATCATGATGTAAAGTGTCTTGAGGGTTGGAAAAATAATTTATCCCCTCATAGGTTAATTAATTAATTTTTCTGGCCAAAATTAATTAAAATCCTAAGCCATAAATTTAATTAATTCTAGATCTTAGTTAAATTTAAATTCTCTGAAGGCAAAATTCGTCGGTCCTTAAAAATTAAATTTTAGGAGGTCCAGGGACTAAGTTAAATTAATTATTTTGTTAAATTTTAAGCCTTTGGTCCTTGGGGTTAAGTCAAAGTCAAAATTTTGAGGAAATTAACTCAAAATTTTAATTTTTGGATTAATTAAAGTGCATATAATTGAAAAATTCTAATTTCCTCAAGATTTTAAAATTTTGAAAGATGAGATTAAAAGATATTTTGATCCTCATCAACGATCGAGATTGCTTTGATGAGGATCACTTGAACTAGTCGTTGGAGGATTTATCTTTAAATAGGTCATTTGTCAGTCAATTGAACCGATCTTTGAATCGTGTACTAAACTCTCAAGCTTTCTTGTATATTTTTTTGAATTAATGCAAAAGTCTTTGGGGTTTCAACATGTTGTAGTGTTCCTCTTCATGAATTTATGGTAACATTGTTTTAATTTCTGCTCAATATTATGTGAAAACTGTCAATCAATAGCTCTATTACAATAATCTGAATACAAGTATCTTATTCAGTGTGTTGCATCTAGGGTAACATTTTTAATTTTGATTGAAGTAGCAGGAATCTCTATTTTTTTATAATTTATTTGTTGTTCTACTTCTCTACTTGATTTGATGGTTGATCTAGTGTTTGCAGAAGATCTCTCAGGTTCACATTGAGCGTTTGGGGATAGTCTTTGGTTGGACCAACCAACTTTCAACACATAATTTTTAAAGAGCCTACTTCATATAAGCCTTAGGATTTATTTAATGATAATCTTTTTTCTGCAGGGTGTTTTTAGGCTAATACCTCTCTAAAATTTCAAAATCTTTTAAATATATTGTGGAAATTTTGATGGATTTGGCTATTAAGAGCTTTAGATTATCAAATCTGGGAGCGGAGTTGGACTCATACTCAGATTTGATAGATCTGTAAATTATTTGTATAGATCTGTTATTTACTTGTGTAGATCTGAAATTTTGTAACATAATTTTGAATTTTAACACTTGGGTTTTAGGGATTTTCTCTATTTTTGTACATATTGGGTATTGGTTTTTTCTCTTTTCACTTGTGCGGGAATAGATCTAAGAAATCAACGAAGAAAATATTCAGATCTGAGTTAGATCTAGACCCTAGAGAGCAAGATCTGGGCTCAAAGATTGTTTACAAGAATAGATTTGAGAAATCAGCTAAGAAAATCTTCAGGTCTGAGTTAATTCTAGACCCTAGAGGGCAAGATTTGGCCTCAAAGATTGTTTGCAAGAATAGCTCTGGGAATCAACCAAGTAAATCTTCAGATCTGAGATTTTTTCAAACAGATCTGGGGGTTTTGAGACAGATCTAGGCCCTGGAGGGCAATACCTTGTCCCAAATATTTTTGCAAAGGCTAGCCATTAAAGATTTTGCAATAAATCTGAAGATTTGAAGCATAATAATATTTTTCCGAACAAGGGTTTCAAGTTTTGGAGCTCCTAAGCCCATATCTGCCTTCTCCTAGCTCAACGCTAGTTCTATTGGGTCTAGTGCTAGCTCTCATTGGCCCTAAATTCCCCTTGCTTCATCTCTCATTTGAATATTTGATTTTTTGAAGCTAATCATTTGTGGGTTTTTGCAGAAAATTTGGTAAAAATTTGTGTTTCGGGTATTGATTTTTTTTTTTTGGCAACTTGGACAAGTGATCTGCCTAGGGCCTAAGGGTTTGATCTCTAAACCATATTTTTGCTCACTGTTTGCTACAACAGTGATATACTTTTATAAATAATGGTGAAAAACACATCTAAGTGGTTTGAAATTAACTAAAAAAATTGCTAAATACATTAATAAATCATTTATGTTTGATGTGTATAAAAAAATTGGCCTAGATCTACATTTTGGGTGACTGTTATCTCTGAATAATTTTGTTTTTGAAGCCTGAAATATAATGGTGGCAAAATTTCATGTGGGTTAGCTAAAATCAATTCCTAAGTTGTCTAATACATTAAGGAATTAATTTCTTGAGTTGGACATTCATCATTAGGCTTATTTCATGTTTTAATTGTTGGTTGTAATAAGTATATCAGATCTAATAATTTTGGAAATCACATCATAACAGACTGAAATTTTGATAATTCATGTGGGCAAGTTTGGAAATATTTCTGTAATTTTTTGGCATAAAGATATCATTGATAGCTTACTGTTTTCATTGTCATATTGCGGTTATCATAAAGTTCTTCTTATTGCTGTCCTAAAAACTAATTTTTGAAAATTAAGTACTCTGTCATGGAATTGTGATAAAATGCATATTTTTTGTTTCATAAACTGAGTATTTTTTGAGCATCTGTTGACATTGATTGCAAAGTTTTTGTTCTCTTTGAACTATAATTGTATCAAAAAATATTTGAAATAAGCTTGTGGTTTAATTGTAATATTTTTAGGGGTTTATTTTTAAGTCTTCATCCAATAAAGCGAACATTTTATTTTGGTGATGAAGGGCTTTTGCGACACAAGTGTTTCTAATCCTTGGGTCTAATTTCTTCTCATCATCTGGTGCATTTGCATATAAGTTAGTTTTGCATAAATAAAATTTACTTCCAAGCATAAGCTTGGTCGATAGAGGGATAGATATCCGTCCATCTTTGCTTGAGAAGCCTGCTTTTAATAGTACTTAAAATGGTGACCTTGCAGTCCTCAGAGCCACAACTCTCTGCAGCATCGAAGGCACCAGGTATGTTAGATTTTCAGGAGAGGTATCATTAATCACACCTTAGTGTGTTTCACCTTGTCTTCTTTCTGCCAATTACTACGAAATTTGACTCAATATAGAAAGGATCGAAGGGTTAAAACTTAGATAGGAATTCAACTAAAATTAGCCAAGATTCTTGCATCTCATATTAGCTTTAGGATCTGCACTTCATATAAAATAGTCATTCATCCAAGCAGCAGTTGCAAATCAATTACTTGGTCTTAAATTTCCTAGCAATATAGTTGACTCCATAAGACACTGGCATCAATTGCTTAAAATCTAATCAAATCTTATAAATTTTGCTAAATCTAAATCAAGTACTTGGTCGCTTCACTGTGTCTCCCGAATTGGCTGGTTTCCAAATAGTTCTCCTTCATTCCATTTTCATAGGGTCTACCCCCCTTAGCCTGATGTAGGGAGACAACTTAAACAGAGAGATTGGGGATTAGGGTGATAGCACCCGATCTGAGCCATTGTCGTGGTGCCTAAACATTCTGTGCGACAACACCTCTCTCAGCAACTAAGTTGCTATACGGATGCAATGTTAGCAGTGGCAGTGCTAGTAACATAGCAGCTGCAATGTTTGAGAGGGAGCTGTAGTACAAATGCAACAGTGGCAGTGGCAGTGTCATGGGCAGCATTATAGTAGCAACAACAACACAATGTTGGGGGCAGCAGCAGTGCAGAAAGGAGGTGCTTCAGAAATATAGCAGCATGGAGGTGGACATTGTTGCTAGAGCACTTTCCTCGCTAAGAGGGAGTGTTAGTTTTTGGTAGCATCGGAAGTGCTCTAGCCTTGAAAATTGGTGGAGAGGCTAAGACACATGAGTTCTAAAGAACCCAATTACTGTTTGGTGAAATTCCATTCGGATTGTATTTTATTAAAATAATCAATATTTTTAATGGAGTTCCTAAGTCTAAAGTTAGGGAAATTAAAATATTAATGGGTATTAATCAAAATATGGGTGAGAATGATCTAGAAGGCAGATCAAGTCACGTTTTAATCTTACCCGTTGATTAGAGACTTAATCTCGGCCATTGAAGACTCAACAGGAAAAGTATAAAATGGAGGCTTGGGGTTCATTTGGAATCAGAGAGAGAGAGAGAGATAGAGAATTGATCTGGAGTTCGATTTTTGGGGCAAGGAAGCTGAGAAATTCGAACTAAATGATCATGCTGCAGTAGAGGGGCAGAGAGAATCCAGAAGGACTTTTTGGAGAATACTGTCGGAGAGGCGGAAAGAGCTTGTAGAGAGGAAGCACAGTAGCCAGGAGAGTTGAGGCAGAAAAGACGCCTGTCACGCAGAATCCAGAACTATCGGGACAATCGAAATTGCCAGAATAGTCGGGAGAGCTGATGCAGTGGCAACACAATAGCTGGGAGAGCTAACACAGAAAAGTTGCCTCACGCAGAATCCAGAACTGCAGAAACAACAGGGATTGTTGGAACAGTCGGGAGAGCTGATGCAGAGAGAAGAGAAGGTGATGCATGGCTGATGCAAAGCCAATGCAGAAATAACCGGGGTTAGCCAGTCTTGTGTCGGATTAGTTGGAATTATGCCGAGTGAAGTGAGGTAAAACTCACTCAGATTTTTCGCCAGTATTTTCTGTGTAAAGGATTGCTAGATGAGCATCTTAGATTTGTATTTAGATATTTCTCCTGCATAATACTAAGCCCTCAGAGCTGCCGCACAGGTTTTCCCGCATTGGGTTTTTCCGGGGATTATTGTGTCCAAAAATAATTGTGTCCTATGTATCTTGTTCTTTGCTCTGTTTTTTGTTTCATGAGATCAAATATTTAATTAGTGTAGGCTGCAAAAGTAATTTGCTTTAGTATTCAGAAGAATAACTTGATGAATGTAATTTAAAAATCAAGTAGGTGAAGTAGATTCAGATTTGCTGCAGTAGGGGTTCCTTGGAGTCTAGGAATTTTCACAACCCTCCAAGGTCTCTCATGCCCGACGATCCTTAGAGTACTCTACTAATAATTGAGCCTTCTAGTCATCACAAATGCTCATGAGTGAAAGCCCGACTAGTCTCCTAGATAGTGCATCCACCACTACGTTGTGCTTCTCCTGCACATACTCAATAATAAAATCATAGGCCTGCACTTTGTTGACCCATCTCTGTTGTTTGTCATTGAGGCCTTGCTACCCCATGAAATGGTGAATACTGTTGTGATTCGTCTTCACCCAAAATTGATTCCCCAACAAATACTATCTAAATTTGGCCAATGCATGCGTTATGGCCAACATCTTCTTGTCGTAAATGCAACACAACAACTCATGAGGTAGAAGCTTCCGACTCTCGAAAGCAATGGGGTTCTCTCCTTGGGACAAGATTGCCCCGATCCCTACACCTGATGCATCACACTCCAATGTGAAACACTGAGTAAAATCTGGGAGTGCTAATACCATACAACAACTCATCACCTCTTTAAGGCAATCAAATGTTGCCTGAGCTCCCTCTGTCCATGCAAAGACCCCTTTCTTAGTTAGATTAGCAAGGGGTGTTGCCAACTGTGAGAAGCCCTTCACGAACTTCCGATAGTAAGTTCAAATGCCTAAAAATTTTCTCAACGTTGTCACATGATACATCTCGGGGCTCTAGCCAATCCCGAATGGTGCAAATCTTCTCCTCATTCACCTTGACCCCATCTGCACATATGATGTGTCCCAAGTAAAGCATCTCTGTCAGCCCAAACTCGCACTTGGACATCTTAGCATAGAACTGCTGCTTCTCCAATATACGCAAGACTGTTTGTAAGTGTTGCAAGTGCTCCTCGCATGTCCTATTGTAGATCAAGATGTCATCAAAGAATACCAGTACAAACCTCCTCAACTGGCCTTGAAACACATGGGTCATGCATGACTAGAAAGTAGCTGGTGCATTGGGCGACCCAAAAGACATGACCAAGAACTCGAAATGCCCATAATGACACCTAAAGGCTGTCTTCAAAATGTCCTGCTTTCTCACCTGGATTTGATGATGCCCTGTCTGCAAATCTATCTTAGAGAAGTACTTGGCTCCTCTATGCTCATCCATCAACCCTTCAATGCGTGGTATAGGATACCTGTTTTTTAGCGTCTTCTTGTTGGGGGCCCTGTAGTCAATACACATGCGGAGAGTCCAGTCCTTCTTCAAGAGCGCAACCAAAGAAGCAAACAGACTAGAACTTGGTTTGATGTAACCCAACGCCAACAACTCCTTGATGGCTCTCTCGATCTCGTCCTTATAGGCCTTGGGATGCCTATAGGGTGTAGTGATGACTGCCTGCACACCAGGCTCCAACTCTATAGTGTGCTCAAATCCCCTGTCAGGTGGTTACCCCGACGGTATATCTCCAAAAACTATTGGATATCTATCCAGTACTACTTGTATGTATGGATGCGGTGGTGTAGTCTTTCCCCCAACCTCTGAAATTCTTAGCTCTATTGCCCATGCTATGTCTCCATGCCTGAAATTGGCCTCCATCCGGTGGGCGGAAATTGTCTGAGGGGGATGAATGCATGCTGCCCCTAAGAACAATTCGGCTTGCCATCCGATCCAGCAAACTCCATCGCCAGTTGTTTCCAATTGGTGGTAAATCGACCAAGGGAATACAACCAACACCACATTAGTGTCCAACACATCCACCACGAAAAAGTGGGTTGTCATCGAATAGTTCCCCATAGTCACTGTCAGAACTGGAACATATCGAGTGCATTACATAGTTGTTAATTTTAGATAACAATGGTATGTTCTATGCTTAAGAGAAATTTTACTTCAATTTTATTATTAGCCCAATATCAATATCCAGATTAGCAGTCACATCAACATGATAGTAAAATGCAGATAGAACATAAACAATAACTATAGAAGACAAGCCAAGACAAGAGGACACAAGATATGGCACTATCCAGGGACAAACCCCAATGTGGGGAAACCTTTTGATCAATTCTTCTTATTATTCTTCAAAAGTTCAACACAGAAAGAGAGAGAGTACAATAAGAAATATTCACTTGCCCAATCAAAGTGAAATTTGTCCCAACAAATAGCGGCTACAAAAAGCCCTAACCAGAAAGTCAATGCTGGTCAACAGGGCAGAATTTGACATCCAAAACAGTTCAGTCAAACTTGGTCAACTCGGCCCCCAACAAGAAGTCAAATCAACCCAAAAATAGTTTGAAAATATCCAGTCAAACTTGGTCAATGAAAGTCAACGCTGCAGTCAAACCTTGCTGCAGTCAACACTAGTCAAACAGTAAGGTCTGCCTCGTTTTCTATGCCCAAAAATGCGGCTTGCCCAAATAGAGTTAACCCTCACAAAACTATAGTCAAACAGGTCAATGCTGGTTAAAAACCCTTCCAGCAACTTCAGTGAACGCTGGTCAATGCGGGAACATAACTGCCCTTCTTCGCACGTGTGGAGAGTTGCCTCAGAAATCTGTACCCAATCAATGAAGGAGAGAGAGATATGTGAGTGAGCGAAGTGTCTAAATGAGGAGGAGGCACCTTGTATTTATATGCAAATGTTGACGATGAATAGACATGACTATTGGGCTTCTGAGCCTATATTAGTTTGTTAGCTGAACTTGACAATTTGTCCATAAACAAAATAAATTCATAATTCCATTTGTACATGTCAAAATGAGATGATCTTTAGATCAATCCTACACCTCTCAAAGAGAGGAATCCAATAAAAATATCAGTTGCTTATATGAGCTGTCCATGGTGAAGTTTGGCCCTAGTTGCCAACTTTAACACTCCCTCTCAACTAGGGAGAACTTCATCAACTATTTGACAATCTCTACCATCCCTGTCTCTGTTCTACTCTGTTGAACCATGAAGAAAGAAGAAATGATCGAGAATGTATCATACCATTCTCCACTGACCCAAAGTCAGTCTCCAATAATCGAGAGTGTGTCATACCACTCTTAATTGACCCAAAGTCAGTTTCCATTGATCCCAGATCAATATCAACATCCTAGCATAGGGAGTACGGTAGTACACGATGCGTCCATCGGTAGTACTATGGTCCCTATCCTCATTTGCCTACTTATTGACCAGATGAGAGGTACTTCCCATGAGTCCTGGACTGCATGGGTAAGATGTACCGACAGGAGAAGGTGAACCACTCATCTTGCTCATATGACATAGGAGAAGGTGAACCACTCATTCCATGCATATATCAACATGGGGTATCACAGGGGAAGGTGAACCACTCACCCTATACATCGCGCACCATTAAGGGAAGGTGAACCACTCACCCTATGGTCGCTCATCGCTCCAAGAAGTACCCCAAGCCCTCAGAGCTTCTAGAGCTCAACATCCATCTCATACAGGACCGTCATAAGAGGATCTCTTCATAACTCCAAGTTGTTCACAAAAGGTTAAGAATTTGACATTCCCTAGGGGCTTCGTAAGAATATTTGTGACCTGATCATTAGTCCCAATATGACACAACCTTATTGCTCCTATTTGTACCATATCCTAGATAAAGTGGTCCTTGATATCAATATGCTTGGAGTGGTCATGAAACACGGGATTCTCAGAAAGACGAATCCCACTTTGGTTGCACTATAATGCACTATAAATCACGGTGGTATCTATCACATGCCCAAACAACTCACTAAAGAGCTTCCTCAACCAAACAGCTTCACAAGAGGCCATACTAGCAACAATGTATTCAGTCTCAGCAGTACTCAAAGCAACCGACTTTTGCTTCTTGCTCATCTAAGATATCGAAGCAGAACCTAGAGAGAAGCAACATCCAGATGTGCTTTTGCGATCCACCACACTGCCAACCCAGTTTGCATCATAGTAACCCTAGAGCCTTAAATTCCCGGTAGTGTATCTCAGTCCATAAGTGATTGTGCCTCAGAGATATCTCAAGGGATTCTTGACAGCAATCTAATGTATGTGATGAGGCTCGACCATAAACTGACTCAATGTATTCACTGCAAAACATATGTCCGTACGAAAGTTCACCAAGAACATCAAGGCCCCCACGAGTTAATGATACTCAGAAGGATTTCCCAAATTGGGCCCAACAACACTTCTGCATAATTTCTTGAGGTTAAGTTCCATCAGAGTAGTCACAAACTTGCAGTCCACCATCCCAAATCTTTCAAGTAGATTCACGATGTATTTTCCTTGAGAAAGGAAATCTCACATGGATTTTGCCACACCTCCAACCCTAGGAAGAAATGCATCAATCCTAGGTCCTTCATCTCGAATTCGGAAGCCAACACCCTCTTACACTGATGAATAAGAGGGTTTGCACCTATTAGAAAGAGATCTTCCACATAAAGTACCAAGATGAGAGGTCTGTCATTCTCAACCTTAAAATAAAAGTTTGGATCAACTTCACTTCTCGTAAATCCCAACTTCATCAGATAGCTGTCGATCCTCTCATACCAAGCTCGGGGAGCTTGCTTCAACCCATAGAGGGCTTTCTTCAACCTACATACATGTGTGACGATCTTGAATTTCGAACCCTTCGGGTTGTTCTACATAGACTTCCTCCTTAATTGAACCATGTAAGAACGCAGTCTTGACATCCATCTGATGTAGATTCCATCCTTGCGAGGCAGTAAGGGCTATAATCGAATGGATGGTGGTATATCAAGCAATAGGTGAAAATATCTCATCGTAGTACACACCTTCCTTTTGAGAGAAGCCTTGAGCAACAAATCTAGCCTTGAACTTTTCAACACTTCCATCAGCTCCATGCTTGATCTTGTAGAGCCATTTTGAGGTGAAAACGAATTTGTCCTTGGGTCTAGGGACCACAACCCAGACATCATTCTTCATAATTGACTCATACTCTTTGTTCATAGAATCCTTCCAAACTTGGTGGTTTACAACTTCTTCGAATGTGTAGGGCTCAGATTGAACAATGGTGCTCATTGCAATTAAGTACCCTTGGTACCTATTTGGCTTCTTACTTTCACGAAATGTAACCCTAGGTGGAACATGTCTCTCGACATCTTCGAGAGTTTCCCTAAGCCATGAGGGTCTCCTTTTTAAGTAGGAGGGCTCATGTGGGGGTGGATCAATGAGATCCATTGGTCCTTCAGCATCAGGCATCGGCCCATCCTGCGGTTCTCCATGCTTTCCTAAATCTACTTCTGTCCTTCCTTGGAATAGGAAGGTTACTAATCTTCCCAAGGGCAGCATCCTCATCGGAGGTGACATCATGACTTATCTCCACTTCTGTTTGACCAGGCACATAGATATTATATGCCTTAGAAGTTTCATTGTAGCCCACAAATGTTCCTTTCTTCCTAGAAGCATCCAATTTGCTTCTCTTTTCTTTCGGCACATGAAAATATACGAGGCCACTAAAAATTCTAAAGTGAGAAACATCAGGTTTCTTACCGTGAAAACTTCTTTGGGATTTTTTGAGTCCAACGCTTGATGAGGACATCTATTTTGAATATACATGACAATGTTTGTAGCTTCAGCCTATAAGAACTCTGGAAGGCTTTGATCATGAAGCATGGCACGAATGGCCTCTACAATAAAATGGTTCTTCCTTTCAGCAACACCATTTTCATCAGGAGTTTATGTGGTAGTGGTCTTCCTCTTAATCCGAGCTTCTCTACAATAATTATTGAACTCATTTGATTCATATTCGGTTCCATTATCGGTCCTCAGTATTTTGATCTTCTTCCTTGTTTGATTTTCGACCAAGGCTTTGAAACTTGAAAGAATGGAACCATGAGAATACTTCGTCCTTCTTCTTCAAGAAATATATCCATGTCTTGCGAGAGAAATCATCCATAAAGATAACATAATATAAATATCCTCCCAAAGAGCTCACAGACATCATACCAGATAGATCAGAATGAACCAATTTCAATGTTGGTAGTTTTGCTATCACTTAAGGGGAATGGTCCCCTTGTATGCTTTCCTTCGGCACAACCCTAATAAACACCTTCATGTTCTACTTTAAATTCGGGCATACCTGTCACCATCTTCCTCACATCAGGGAGAGCCTTATAATGTAGATGGGCAAACCTCCAGTGCCATAATTCAGATTGAAGTGATATGTCGCAAGATATAACTCCTAATGGACTTCCTCCAACTTGGTATAGGCTATCAATCCTAAATCCAATAGTAAATGCATCTTTGAAATTTTTATTCCACACACGTACCTTTCTATCGATGAATGCCACTTTGAATCCTTTCTCCTCCATTGCTGAGATAGATACCAAGTTCTTCTTTAGATCAGGTACATATAGTACTTCTTATAGATGAATGGTGTTACCTTGATTCAATTGAAGAGTAAGATTCCCAACTCCCTTTACAGGATAGGTGGCATTGTCTCCAAGGATAATTTCCAAATTTGTATCCTTTTCAATCAGATTTGAAAGAGCTTCCTTATACCCAGTGAAGTGCCTTGAGGCACCAATATCAATCAACCAATTTCTGAAGTTGTCTAGAAGAGATGTAGTAGAGAGGGCAAATATAAGATAATTTTTTTTGCTTGTTATCAGTAACATTAGATTCATCATTCCTGGAGTTTCTTGATCTCTTGGGAGGGTGACTATTTCCTTGATGAGGAGCAGGAGCATTCCTTTTTCCTCTGTTGTTGAATCTGCCATTCCTTTGATTGTTGTTGCCCCAGAAATTGTTGTTGTTGTGGTTATCATTATCATGAGGTGTATCCCTTCTATTAGGACACTCCCTAGCATAGTGGCCAAACTTGTTGCAAATGAAGCATCTCCCCTTCCTTCCATTTTTGAAATCTAGTCTTCCTTGACATTGCTTCTTTGAACCTATATTGTTCTTCTTTTTAGCATGAGCGAAGAATGCAGTAGGATCATTCCTATTTGAAGGCATATCTAGTTCCATCATCCTTGTTTATTCTTGAGAACATCTAGTCAACAATTCTTCAAAACCTGGAATCATGTTGTTGTTAAGAATAGTAGTGTTGAACACGTGCCATTCACGAGGGAGTCCTCCAAGGGAAATGAGAGTAAGCTGCCTATCAACAATAGCTTCTCCAATCGAAAGATCATTTTTTATCTCAGTAATCCTCATGAAGTAGGATTGAATGCCTTCACCTCTTCCCTTCTTTACATCCTTCAACTTGTTTTTGAGAAAGAGAACTTGGTTTGCATTGCCAACCAACCTGTCATATATCTCCTTTGATGTGCTCAAATCAAAGACATAAGCAACTAAATGCTTATGAAGAGAATCCCTGATGATATTCTTTGCTTTGACTTCACCCTTCTTGTACTTTGTCTTAGCAGCAGCCGATGCATTAGAAGGAGGTTCTGAAATCTTTACCTGCACATTGTCCATAACATCTTGCTCTTCTAAAGTCAAATCAAGAGACATCTTCGTTGCATGATAATCAGACTTATCATGAAGCTTGTCATCGGACTTGAAGTAGGATGTGGAGGCCATTGAATCTTGTCCTTGATCAAAGGATCTCAGTGATTTCTCTTCTTAGTGATTGCTCTTTTCACTCGTGCTTGGGCTTTGTCTTCACCTCACCTTTGATATCAATGTTCTATGCTTAAGAGCAATTTTACTTCAATTTTCTTATTAGCCCAATATCAATATCCAGATTAGCAATCACATCAACATGATAGTAAAATGTAGATAGAACATAAACAATAACAATAGAAGACAAGCCAAGACAAGAGGACACACATATGGTACCAGCCAGTGACAAACCCCAATGTGGGGAAACCTTTTGATCAATTCTTCTTATTATTCCTCAAAAGTTCAGCAGAGAGAGAGCAAGTACAATGAGCAATATTCACGTGCCCAATCATAGTGAAATTTGTCCCAACAAACAACAGCTACAAAAAGCCCTATCCAGAAAGTCAATGCTGGTCAATAAGGCAAAAGTTGACCTCCAAAACAGTTCGGTCAAACTTGGTCAACTCGACCTCCAACAACAATTCAAATCAACCCAAAAATAGTCTAAAAATATCTAGTCAAACCTGGTCAACAAAAGTCAACGTTGTAGTCAAACCCTTCTATAGTCAACGTTGGTCAAACAATACAGTTTGCCTTGTTTTCTGTGCCCAGAAATGTGGCCTACCCAAACAGAGATAACCCTCACAAAACTGCAGTCAAACATGTCAATTCTGCTAGTCAACGTTGGTCAAAAATCCTTCTGCAACTTCGATCAATGCTGGTCAACGCAGGAACATAACTGCCCTTCTCCACACATGTGAAGAGCTGCCTTAGAAATCCATACCCAATCAATGAAGGAGAGAGAGATATGTGAGTGAGTGAAGTGTCTAAATGAGAAGGAGGCACCTTGTATTTATATGCAAACATTGAGGATGAATAGACGTGACTGTTGGCCTTTTGAGCCTACATTAGTTTGCTAGACAACCTTGACAATTTGTCCATAAACAAAATCAATTCATAATTCCATTTGTACATGTCAGAATGAGATGATCTTTCAATCATCCTACACCTCTCAGAGAGAAGAATCCAATAAAAATATCAACTGCCTCATATGAGTTGTCTAAGATGAAGTTTGGCCCTAGTTGCCAAATTTAATAATAGTCCTGTCTCCTGGTATTAGGATTGAAAACCCATCAAGCTCTGTAGTGGTGATGCCCCTCCTTTGGACCATCTGAGCATCAATAAAATTGTGGGTGGCTCCACTGTCTACCAAGACTGAAACACGCTGCCCCTGCACCGCACCTCAGATCCTCATAATAAAAATTTTAGGAATCCCACACAAAGAAGCTAGGACTCCCCCTGCTGGTGCAAAATATGCTCCTCCCTGAGGTGGCGGTGGTGGTGGTCCTCTACCTTATGGATCCTCGTTGTCTCCGCCACCAACTCCAACTCCTCATTATCCTCCTGATCACTGTCTGGGAAGACCTCGATGTAATGGGCCTTCCCTGTTGTGCATCGATGACTAGGTGCCGAGGCTCTTGGCATGTAAAACACAACTTCCTCCTCTTGAGGTCTCTCCTGGTCTCATTATCCAATTGACCACACCCTTGAGCTGCTCTCTACGCCGTGGGTGCTCTAGTGTCACTTCTAACGAGGGTAGGGAGTGTGTGCAGGAAATGGAGCTCGAGCCTTAGGGATGACTCCCTGCAAATCCTGAGTGCAAGATACTGCCTCCAAAAGAGTAGATGGCTTGCAATACTTCACCAGTCCTCGCAATGGCTCTATCAACCCCTCTACAAATGTGTATACTCTCCTAGCATCTGACAAATCGGGCACCATGACTGAGACCCTCAAAAAATCCAAGATATAATCTCGGATGCTCTGTCTGCCAGAGTTGGGTCAACTCCCGGAAGTGAGCCTCTGGATCCTTCCAATCAAAGCGCTCCACTACTCTCTATGTGAAGTCCTCATAGGAGGTCATGCTGGCATGCCCCAAAGTAGACAAACCATGAAACTACCAATCGTGTGCCTCCCCTTCCAGATGCAATGTGGCCATCTTGATGGCCTCTACCTCTGTCATCCGATTCAGCTGGAAGTATGTGTCTAGCTTCTCTACCCAAGCACGTGTTGTGCACTTGGAAGTGCCATCATATGTAGGGAAATACAATTTCCCAATAGAACGATGTAGCTCATAGTTTTGTGTACCATAACCTTTCCCCTTCTCGTTCTACTTGAGCTTGCAAAAGTCTCTGAAGGTCAAAGCCTCTCTGAAGTTTGCCACTCCCGGAAATGCTCCCCCATCAACGATGGATCCTCACCTCCACTAGTTTCTCCTTGTGCCAAAGGTATAAAAGAGGGTAAAGTAGCTCGAATTGGCTCACTCGAGGATGGCTGTTGCACAGTGGGTGAAAGGTGATCAAATTGTTGGGATGCCCTTGAAGTCTCTCCAACTATGAACTCCCGGTGAGTGCTTTGCTCCTGGTTTTGCATTTTCATCTCGTCCAGCATCTGCTTCTGCCCCTTCACCAAATCACTCAAAGCCTTCAAGAGGCTATTGAAAGCTATCTCTTCCCTGCTCTTGGGCTCTCCCACATCTTCTGCTACCGTAGTCTTCCCACGATCCTCCATGTCTAGAGTAATCTCCAACTCCCTTTCCTTGCTCGGGTACCTCTATCTTCTGTAAGTAATATTCTTCTTGTCCTCCTCACTCGTAGAAAAGTTTCCCCATGGCTGAGACAAAATCTAAGCTCTGATACCACTGTAATGTTCCAAACTTAAACAAACAATGATATACAAAAGCAAATATGATTCATACACAGAAAAATAAAACGATTAGCAAATACTCAATACGCATCAGAAATGAGAACCAACTGAGCCATTTTATTAATGGAATGGAGCAAGTACAATAGTGTGGAAAATTGTTAAATTTGGCAACTAGGGCCAAACTCCACCTTGGACAATTCATATGATGGAGCTGATATTTTTGTTGGACTCCTCTTTCCGAGAGGTGTAGGATTGATCTAAAGATCATCTCATTCTGACATGTACAAATGAAATTATGAATTTATTTCTTTTATGGACAAATTGTCAAGGTCAACCATCAATCTAATGTAGGCTCAGCGGCCCAAAAGACACATCTCGTCATCCTCAACATTGCATATAAATAGGAGCATCTACCTCATTTGGACACTCATCACTCGCACATCTCTCTCTCATCTGATTGGGTCGTACACATTTCTAGGCAGCGTCTCTCTCCACACATGCGAAGGACAAGACTACATTTTCTGTTTTGGGTGTTGACCGAATTGCAGGAGGGTTTGACTAGTGTTGACCGAGCTGCAATTGACCAAGTTTGACTATGTTTTTCTTGGGGATATTTTGTTTGGGTAGGCCGCATTTTTGGGCACAAAAATCGAGGCATTCAGAGCTATTTGACCAAAGTTGACCGCAGGGTTGACCAAGTTGGACTGATATTTTCCGGACTTTTTTGGGCTGATTTGGACTGTTATTGGAGGCCGAGTTGACTGGGTTTGACCAAGCTAATTTGGAGGAGAAATTCTACCACATTGATTAGCCTCGAGGAGAGCATAAATGATGATGAAGAAAGATGAAGATGATCAGATTTCTCCTTGGCTGAATTTGTTGTCCACTAGAAAAGATTCAATGAGCTTGCTATGTTGATAATTTCCTCTCATATGCTTGTCTATTTAAATTTGATATAGAACTCTAATGTTGAGTGGAGACCGATAAAGAGGCACCTCATCACAAGAAACCCACACTTATGGAGACTACATTACAACTCAACATTAGACTAGAATTGTTTACCCCACTGTTGGGTGAAAAACCCAAATCAATAAACAATTCAAACTTGCTCTATAAGAAATAGTTTACTCCATCCCAAAGCAAGCATTGTGAGCATTTTTGGGTGAAAAACCCCAATCAGTAAACAATTCAAACATGCTCTATAACAAATGGATCACTCCATCCCGAAGCAAGCAATGTGAGCATTGTGGGTCAATCTCCCCTAGCCAAATCAACATGGCCCCATGGGAGAAATACTGCCCCTAGGCCATTCACCCCTAGCCAAATCAACATGGCCCCATGGATGAATGTATCATTCTCCCCTAGTCAAATCACCATGACCCCATGGGAGAATGTCTATCCGATGCTACAAAAATATTAACACTAGCCCCTAACAACCACCACTAATCGATGACAATGTGCCATTCATATCTCCGCCACCTACATCAGTCATATGTCGCCCATTTGGCAAGAGCACATGTTGGAATGTGGGCTTTCGATCAAATGGTACTTGATTCATTTTGCAATCAGTTGCTTATGCTTGTTAGTATTTGGGCATTTGACATGAATTATGGGGTAACCAGGAAGGAAAAGGGGTTTTGACAGTGATCTTGTTCCCTCACCTTAAATGGGGGGTTAATTTTTGTTAAATTATGGTATGTTCTATGCTTAGAGCAGTTTACTTATCTTTTTTATTATTATCCACAGATTAGCAATCACATGTACATTAAGTAAAGTGCAAATAGAACATTTAAACGATCAACAGAAAACAAGCCAAGACAAGAGACACAGGATGTGGCAGCTAGCCAGTGACAAACCCCAATATGGGGAAACCCTTTGATCAAATCTTCTTTGATCAGGTTTCTTACCAGTGAACATTTCTTCAAGAGTTTTGGAACCCAATGCTTGATGGGGGCATTAGTTTTGTACATATACGGCGGTGTTTGTAGCTTCAGCCCAAAGAAACTTCAGAAGTCTTTGATCATGAAGCATAGCACGGACAACTTCCACAATCGTACGGTTCTTCCTGTCCGCCACATTATTCTGTTCAGGAGTGTATGGTGTAGTAGTCTCCCTCTTAATGTTAGCCTCTTTACAAAAGTCATGAAACTCATTAGATTCTTATTTAGTCCTTAAGATTTTGATCTTCTTTTCGGTTTGATTCTCGATCAAGGCTTTGAAGTGTCGAAACCAGGAGAACACTTCATCCTTCTTTTTCAAGAAGTATATCCAAGTCTTGCGACAATAGTCATCTGTAAAATTGAGGTAATATGAATATCCTCCCAAGGAGTTCGCAGGCATCATACCAGATATGTTTGAGTGAACTAACCTCAATATATTGGAGGTCTTGCTTTGGCTTGAGGGGAATGGTCCCCTTTTTAGCTTTCCTTCGGCACATCCAAGACATGCACCTTCTTGCTCTAATCTAAACTCGGGCATTTCGATCAGGTAGAGCTTTATAATGAAGGTGAGTAAACCTCTTATGCCATAGTTCGGGCTGAAGAGATGTGTCACAAGACATGACACCTAGCGGACTTCTTCCGACCTACTATAATGAATCAACTCGAAACCCAAGAGTGAAGGCATCTTTAATATTGTTTTTCCATGCACGTACTTCGCCATCGCTGAAAGCCACCTTGTAGCCTTTGTCTTCCATTGCCGAAATGGATACCAGGTTCTTTTTGAGGTCAGTTACATATAATACGTCCTGTAGGTTGATTGTATTACCTTGATTCAATTTAAGAGAGACATTGTCTACACCTTTCACAGGATATTTCATATTATCTCCAAGGACAATTTCCAGGTTAGTTTCTTTCTCTATCAGATTGTGGAGAACTTCTTTGTAACTAGTGAAGTGCCTTGAGGCACCACTATCAATAAGCCAATTTCCCAGCGAGTCTGGAGGAGTAGAAGTAGATAGAGCAGCTGGTAGATAATATTCATCCTGCTTATTGTCAACAGTGTTAGTTCATACCTGGAATTTCTTGCCTTCTTGAATGGTTGTCCTCTTCCTTGATTTCCAGCACTCCATTTACCTCAGTCGTTTGACCTACCATTTCTTTGATTGCCTTGAGAGGGATTTTGATCATCATCCTGATGTGAGTTCCTTTTATCAGGACACTCCCTTGCATAGTGACCTGGTTTATTGCAATGGTAACATCGCCTTTTTCTTCCACCCTTTGGTCCAGCCTTTCCGTTGAATTTAGCCTCAGAATTGTTTCTTCTTAGCATGAGAAGAAAAGGTAGCAAGATGACCTTTAAGTGTGGGCATTTCCTGTTCTTCCATGCTTGCTTCTTCTTGAATGCATCTTGCCATTAATTCCTCAAATCCAGGAATTACATTATTGTTGAGGAGAGTAGTCCTGAATATATACCATTCAGATGGTAGTCCTCCAAGAGTTGTGAGTGCCATTTCCCTGTCATGAATTACTTCCCCAATAGATAGGATATCGTTCTTGATCTCAGTGATTCTTAAGAAATACGGTTGCATATTTTCATCTTTGCCCTTCTTAATTTCCTTCAGCTTATTTCTAAGAAACAGAACTTGATTTGCATCATTAACTTTAAATAAACTCACCAGACTATCATAGATTTCCTTGGAGGTGTTAAGCTCAGAAACATAGGCCACTAAGCGCTTGTCGATAGAGTCCCGGATGATCTTCTTTGCTTTGACTTCTCCGGATTTCCATTTGTTCTTGGCAGTAGCAGATGCATTTGATGGAGGCTCAACAATATTGCCTCTCACATGGTCCAACACTTCCTGATCTTCTAAAGTTAGATCGAGAGACATCTTCCATCTGTGATAATCAGACTTCTCACGGAGCTTGTCTTCGGCGGGGAAGAGTGTTGAGGACCCCATAGTTTTTTTTAGATAGCCCTGCCAACCTTCTCTTTGGTGATTGCTCTTGCTCTTGCTTGGGCTTTGTCTTCACCTTAGCTCTGATACCATGTTAAATTATGGTATGTTCTATGCTTAGAGCAATTTACTTATCTTTTTTTTTATTATCCACAGATTAGCATTCACACGTACATTAAGTAAAGTGCAGATAGAACATTTAAACGATCAACAGAAAACAAGCCAAGACAAGAGACACAGGATGTGGTCGCTAGCCAGGTACAAATCCCAATATGGGGAAACCCTTTGATTAAATCTTCTTTTATCTTCAATAATTCAGCAGAGAGAAATAGTACAAAAGTCTGATTTATATCAGCAGAATCAGCCTTAAACTAGGGTAGTCAATATCTGTCAAACCGGAGGTCGAATCACCTTGATTCTTGTGCCAAAAGATGCGGTCTTTCAAGGAGAGTCAGCTTCTCCTATTGCGTAGTTAGAGAGAGAGAGAATGCTGGTCAACGCTAGTCAAAGTTTCAATCTGCAACTGTAAACCCTAGAAAACTGCGTCCTTCCTTCCCATGTGTGAGAGAGAGACCTTTCTGCGCAGGAGAGAGAAGAGACTCTTTTTCTGCACAGGAGAGAGAGATGTGTGATGAGAAGTGAAGTGTGTAAATGAGGAGAATGCTTCTTGTATTTATATGCAAAACGTTGATGATGAATAGATGCATTTGTTGGGCTTTTGAGCCTACATAAGTTGCTGGCCGACTTTGACAATTAGTCCATAATCTAAATAAAAATATAATCAGCCATGAATAAGGTGACCCACATGAAGTTTGGCCCTAGTTTCCAATTTTAACAATTTTCGATCCTAATTCAATGGGACCTTTCCTAATGGCCCAATGGGTTTAGGAGGGGCACTAATTGGGAAGCCTTGATTGAGATAGCATAGTCCCACCTCTCCCTATTCCATACTTACCACTTTCCATCTTACATTACAATCTCCATGTTCAACCTCCCTTCTTCATTTTCCACTGACCATTGGTTCTCTGGGATTTGACACCTATACATTCTCATACCTGGCTAGGGCTTGGAACTTGGCCCTCAAAGGTTGATGCAACTAAAATAACAAGAAAAAGCGTATGATGGCCACAAGTAAAAACAAAATAAGATCAAAATGCAAAAGATAGCCAAGACATACACTTTAGCACGTGGGCAAAAGCCTAACATGAGCTCTACCTCACTCATTATGGCCAGAACCTGATCCCTGAGCACATGTTGCTCTTTCATCATGAAAATGAACCCTTACATGTCCCAACCCATGATGGGAAATGAGCTACCTCATCATTAACAAGGGTGATAACTGCTACACATCATACAAAGCAAGCTCTAACCCTTTAAGTTACGAGCAATAACACAAAGAAAAGTCAAGAAAAAGTAAAATGCACACAATAGGGGTGGAAAAACAAAGGTTGAGTTGGTAACTCATGCATGCATGATTGTTCCCTCTTCACATTTATACATTCAAGATGAGGATTTCCCAATATGTTGGCCCCTTTGTCTATGGCACTTAGCCATGTAGTATTCTCCCCTCCGTTCCATCATTATTCACATGACACCTATTGATTGAAGGGTGGGCCAAGGATATGTCATCTCCCCTTGGGGTCTAGAAACACCTAATAGGGTATTCCATTAACAACTCCTACCTAGGGAGGTAACACCATGACGAGCTAAAGGCCCTAATTTTTGGAAGGGAAGCCTTATTTGAATTGTTGAATTGCCCATTACTTTCAAGATTGGTCCACTTAGATGCAAAAATGAATATTGTACCTAATGATGTAGTTGCTTGCATGGATATCATGTGTAATTCTCAAATGGTTCCACAACCATGGCTTGGGAAACTTAACTGGGGCTCAGGTCTTTCAGAGGAGCATATTGACACCCACAGATGAGGCGTTGAGAACCATGGGACTCCAAGCAGATTTAGAGCATCGTACATACCCATGGGCACCTCCAACACCCACAACATTTTAACACTTTTCCCTACATTGATGACCTTTTCAAGATGATGCACATGGACCCAACATGACCCTAGCCGACTTAACACTCTTGGAGGGATGGCAGTGGATCGAGGGCCCAGAGGAGGATGGGCTCACACCTTGAGACTTAGGAGGGCTAGCACTACCTCGGAAGCCCTCAATGTTGGAGCAGAGATAGGCATTTTGGCCACCTAGAGACCCATGAAACCACATTTTGACCCCCAAGATGCAATTGGGGTCCCACAGAGGGAGATTGACAAAAACATAAGGGCCAACACTTTTGAGGTGATTTTTAGAGGCCTCTACACTCATCTTAGCACCAAGAGACATCAATGCATGCCTTGAAACAACCTACACATGGATGGCATCATCAAAATCAGCCCTACAGCTCGCATATGTGGGAAATCTTCATGTGTTTTGTCTTGGCTATTGGGATGACTTGTGACCTAACTTGTGGTTGTGGCTTTGATTTATCATTTTAGGGGACAATAGGCTAAAATTAAAAGTCAGACTGCTCATATAAGTAGAGGAGACATTCATTGTAGCAAATCATTATCACGACTTGTGTATTTCGACGTCTTATGAAATCAACCTTCTACTCTTGTAGAGAATTCATATCTATGAATGCATTTTGACATTTGGAGCTGATTTGTTTATTTTTGGAGCTATTCTTTGGATCAAATGGATGGATTCTCTTTGCATGTTATCTTGTAAATGTACCTATTGTTGGATATTTATGTTGTATATTTCTAATGTATGGAATAAGGGGTATTATGCCCTAATTTTGTTGAAAATTTATTGAATGCCATCTAGATGTCACTATTGCATGCATTACTCATGAATAACATGTGAATAAATCCTAGTGGTGAACTTTAACTATCTCTCTCATAAAACTCCTTGATCCTTTGCATAGATAATTGCTAGGGTTTTTGGTGCTAGGGCATCAAGAATTTGGCTTCCTTAGGAACAACTTGGCCATTCTATCAAATCATAGATTCCATATTCCCAAGGAACAAGGCACTAGCCTATTTGTTGGTGATCAAACTTATCTTTCATCCATAAAATCTTATTTTCTCTAATTCGGCCTCTTTAACACCATGTTCTCAAACTAGGGTTTAGTGCGAATTTCTAGGCAAGGGTGATTTTTAAAATTGAAGAGTCTAAATGGCAAGGGCATGATTGGTTGCCTCAAAATCAATCCTCTTGGTAGGCATTCACTTCAATTTTATCCATAAATTTCCTTGCCCTGGTTCTTTGCCCTAGGGTAAACCCTAGCTTGTTGTTGCTTGTTGTTGTAAGGCTTCTTTGAGGATTTCATGCACCTTGTCTTATTAAAAATAATTCTTGGAAATCCTTTCTCTCCACCTAGTCCTTTGGCAACTCCAATTATCAACCCACTGATCAAGGCCTCCTAAGACACCTCTTAAGTCACCTTATACCTTTGAATACCTATTAGGTGATCTTCTCACATACCAGGACTCCTCCCATCGGTGAAAATCCATAAAGAGGAGGGAGTTTTGGCTTTGGTGACAATGGGGGACTACACCATTTGTCACTTGGTCTAGTATTATCTGTGTATGGTGCCCCTTTGGAAATTCAATTTACAATGATGAATTTGTGATCATGGTAATTACTTGTGACTGTTTATACATGTCTTTCATTTAGCATTTACTTCATTAATTAGGTCATCAAACAATTATACAAGTACAATGCACAAAAAACAAGAGACACCAGAAATTAGGCCAGAGGCCAAGGCAAAACCCACAAGGGGAAAACCCAGCCATCCTTTCCTTCTAGAATCTTTAGTCAACAATAGAAATCCAAGTGAAACCAACCAGTAACCCAAGTTGGGATTTGACCAAAAGTTACAGAAAAATTTTAATTTTTCTTTTTCTTTTACATCTCAAATAAATTCTTTTTGCTTCTTTACAACATCATACATTAGGAAGACCAAACCTAGTTACAAAATTCAACACCCTTCTCTAAGGCTTGCTAGATTTTGAAGCAATAGATAACATTTTCACAGCCTTGAGTTTTTGTTGCCAAGATTGCCTCCTCCTCCGTGCATATTTCTGTTGGAAGCCATGTTATTGGTAACACCACCCCCAGGTGCTGGAAACACCTTTCTACATTTTGAAATGGATCCTTGTACAGAATGCCTATGAGATGTGGCTGAAATGAAACACTTTTCTATGTTTCTGGAAATGGATCTCTGTATGAGACGCCTCTGCAAAGTGGTTGAAACCATTATTGCAAATATCTCTGATTTCCCCTTGACATTCCTGATTTTTTCTGGGTTGTTCAGGTTGCCAATTTTTCTTACATCTTCTGTGTTTCCCTGGTAAAAGTTTATGTTTGGTGATTCATTCATATATTTTCCCTGATATTTGCTGTAAGTTTCTCTCTGGACCCTTTATGATATATTTCCTGAAGCAGTAATTGCAACATTGGCTGAAATGTTTCAGTTGGTGTTCAGATATTTAAGATTGGAATGCTAACTCTTCCTTGATGATAACTCATTTTTCAGAAATACTTTCAGAATTTTTTCCAAACTTTTGATATTTTTGTCTCTCAATTTTTGTGTATGCATGCATATCTGTATGGATGTATTTGCTGTATCGTAGCTGCATTATATCATGATTTTCCAACACTTAAAGTGTGTGTTCCAGATATCATACCCATATCTATGCAACTTAGTCTGGAAGCAATCATCATTGATCAGAGAGAATCGTAAAATTAATAGTGACATCCTATCAAGGCACAAAAGTAGAATTCACTCATTTATAAAAACATTATATCTACCTCTGAAAAAATTGCTCTTGGTTTACTTTTTGTCCTTCTGTTTTGTCTTGAAATCTCGTTGTGTTGCAATTATGTTTTCTTATGCTTGTGCTATTTTTTGGGTACTATATATTGACATCCCTGTGATTCTTGCTGTAGCAATTTATAAAGGAAATATTGAATGATCTTGGCATTTACAACAAACGGGGTACCAATCAAGGAACTTATGAGCTTAAGCCTGAATATAAGAAAACTACTGAAGACATTGAGGGTGAATAGATGGACTAAGACGTTTGGTGAGTACTTGGGTACTAATACAACTTGTGATACCGTTAAGCACATTTTTGTTCCATGTTGTAGTTTCAGTGTTGTCAACGAGGCAAAGGAAAAGCTGTTTCTTCTTATGGTGGAGGAGTTGGTCAATATATACATGAAGAAATAAGTTGCATGTGCCATTTATTTTTTCTAGTGGCAAATTACATTCTCACAGTAACTATTGCTTTTTCTCTGCTACTGTTTTTTGAATGGTCACCTCATGGTTATGCAAAGCCGAATCGACGAGAAACATTCTTAAGGGGGTGCTATAAACATCCATTTAGTTTGTGCTGAAAAGTGCAGAAACATTAGTCTGATGATATATGCATCAAGGGGATACTATAAACACCCATTTAGTTTGAGCTGACAAGTGCAAAAACATTAAAGGTTTGATGATATATGCATCAAGAATCTATCAAGTAATCAAAGTAACTCCTCTTTTTTAAATTTTAACCCTTGAAACAGTAGTCAATACAGAGCTATTTTTTCGTTTGAAACCAGTGGCATTGCTTTATTCATTCCGAAGCTGAAATTATCAAATACATTTTAAATTTTAACTCTTGCAATGGTAGTTAGTACACTAAGCTATTTTTTCTGTTGAAACCAGTGATATTGCTTTATTCGTTCCTAAGCTGAAATTATCAAATAGAATTCACTCCTTTTTTAGAAGAAAAATTCCGTTTTTTTAGAATATCATTATTTTTTCTGTTGGGTGTCATTATTCTTGTGGTCTTGATGATAACCTTTTTATTTTATATATGATATACAACTTATGGATCAATAATTCAAAGTTATTCCCTTTTGTGTATCTAACGATGATATTGTCCCATCTTAATCTTAATGCTGCCTTTGCTTACTTTCACCCCTCATAAGTGCTTCCTTTCACTCTTAAAAGTGTGTTTAAAGCTCCTTTATGCGGAGGTGTATCATTGAGAAATAGTAAGGGATGAATAAACACATTAAAGTGAATGGCAGTTGACAATAATTTCCATTCATTAGTGATTGTCTACTTATTCTATTGACCTTCTAGGGCATAGATCCACATTAATCCCCATCCCCAAGGGATTGTATCTCAAATGGGGATGTTTTTCTTAGGAAGGTGGAAACCCTAACATCTCCCTACCTGATACAGCTTGAGTCATTTTCTTATTTGTCATCCATCTTGATGCTTTTAGAGTGGAAAAACTGGAGGAATCAATGCACGAGACCATTTTTACTAGTGGTCCTAGTTTGGAAAATTTCGGGCCAAAAACTTTAGGAGCCATTTTGAGGCCTTAAAGAACAATTTTTGTGGTCCCCGTTACCGCTTAGTCTAGCAAGGGCCCCAGGAGGGGTTCCTAAGGGACAACTACTAGACCAAATGCCAACAACGAGATAAGGACCTACTATCACCTCAGTCAATGTCTCTTGCACTTTACAGACTTTCACCGATGGGAGGAGTCCTGGTATGGAGGAAATCACTTGAATGATAGGGTCAATGATAAGGTATAACATGACTCTCTAGGCCCATTCAAAGGAGAGGCTCAATTAATAGTTCAAATAGTAAAGAAGAGTTGAAAGGATCAACAAAAAAGACCTATGAAGGATGACCTTGGGCTTAGGATATTAAAAAACGATGAATGCCTAAGATCAAAACTTCCAGAGGAAGTCACTTGTGATTGATGTGTTTATACTAGGGTTCAAATTGAGGCAACGATGGCTCATTCAATGTAAAGATTCAAGCAAAGTGAGTTTTGGGAGAAGCTCAGGGTGACTTTCCACGAAAAACCCCTTGAGAGAAATACTATAAGAGACCAAGTGTTGAGAGATATGACGTGGTAAAGACTCATTCAATGATCACATATAACTAAGAGAAAAGGTTTTGAATAATGAACTACAAAGTGAAAACCTTCAAGAAATCCCCAAGTAAAATTAGCTTCAAGGGTTCCCTCTTGATGTGATAACTAGGGAATCAATTTATTTGAAATTCCACCATCGGAATTTGTTGAAAACTGGAGGATGAGTAGAGGAGACATACAGAATCCTAAAATCCCTGCTCCCTAAAATTTCACAACAAGCCCTAGAAAATATCCTTATTCTTAGGTGTATCGCCCTCGGGAAGTCATCGCAAACGCGATGGGCGCACGATGGTTTGTGGCGCCCCGGGCACGCGTTGGGCGACCCGGGCGGGCGCGCACGGTGAGTCACCAACCGGGCGGGCACGCGTAGGTAGGCGTGCACGGTGGGTCGGGCGACCGGGTGAAGACATTGTGGACGAGCGCACAACGAGACGGATGACCGGGCGGGCGTAGGCACGGGCACACGGTGGAACAGGCGGTCGAGCGGAAGCGGTGAACGACGCGTTGGCGTGGTTGAACGGGTGCGGGGGAACGCCACCCGCCTGTCGGGCAAAGCGAACGGGCATGGGCAGGGCGACCCGCCCGCCATGGCAAACAGTAATGCGTTGGTGCGAAGTGTGGGCGCGCACGAAGGGCGGGCGTGCACGGGCGGTGTGCACGTCGGGCAGCCAAGCAAGCGGGCGACAACACGGTGAACAGCGATTATGCGGACAGTGCATGGAAACAGCGAACGACAGGGCTGCGGGCGACACACAACATAACTGCGCACACGGTATAACAGCGACACGATACACGGGTAGTGCGAAGTAACAGCGCACACGATATAACTTCGCACACGATATAACAGCGCACACATTATGACATGGCCGCAAGCTTATATGCCATGGATAATGGCGAAGTTAAGTTGCAGGCCGACTACAAACAATTGGAAGTTGGGGTTTCGTATGGAGCTGGTTGTGGCGTCGGCCATGGGGCTACGCCCAACCGAACACCACGTTACCTCCCCTATATGTATATGCCGAATGGACGGACTTTGGCATGAATCAATCGGATCATCGATCAAACAATTCGGTGAGCTCACATATCTTGGAGCGCATTCTTTCTATGCACAAGATTTGCGCAGCATGAGCGCATAGCTCATGCGCTATAGTGGAAGGCGCAGATCAGTTGAGTGGTAGATGGTGTGAATGCGGTGGGCGAACGAATTGTGTAGGAATTGTGCAGGTTTCTTGAGCGTCTTGGTGGCCAGTCGAAGGCACCCGCTCATGTGGAAATTTTTGCAGATTCTTATATGTGTAAAAAGAGACTAAGTGTGGCTTGATTCTGCAAGCACACCAGTCGGATGTAATATTGTAAAATTCTGATATTTTATATATATTCGGGCAGACTTTTCGGGAGTTGCCCCTCCCTTTATATCGTTGCAATTCTTGTTTATATTGTTGTTGATAATGATTAAGTATGGGCCATCATTGATATAAAGGATTAATGCATTTTAACTTAGTTGAGAAACACAAGCTAAGTTCCGGTTGTGAATTAGGCGTAGTCCTCACACTTGAGTATTGTTAAAAAGAAAAAGTGGGGTGGTGCCGCACCCCGCCGGCACGGTTGGAAGACTACCAAGGGTTGGGGGCGTGACAGGTGGTATCAGAGCATACACACCGATTACAGGTGGAATCAAGGACTTAAACATCGTGAAGAAGTTTAGGTGTTGAAGCTGATGAAACGACAGGTACTTGCAGGTGGAAGAAGTGAATTCACATCAAAGTGAAGCAAGGCTAATTCATTATGCAGGAACCGAGTGACAAACTGAAAGGCAGGATGGGAGGAACACCTACAAAGGGTGAATCTAGCCATGGACTGAGCGAAGTTTTAAGGTACGATGTATTGGAGCAAATGAAGTGATGGAGTTCTGATTGGGCTGCTATGAAGGCCGAAAGCTTGAAATTTTGGGAAGAATGTGCAGACCTAAGGAGAGAGCTTGAAGAGCTTAAGAGCCAATGCGGAAGTACGGCAGGTGATGAGCTCAGGGAACTTGACAAGGAAATTCAACGAAGCACTCTTGGACTTCATGAGCTCTTTGATGAGAAAGCTCGTTTAAGGAAGGAAAGCGCCAAGTTGGAGGCCGAAGTCAAGCTGGTTGAGGAAAAGATAAGAGAAAAGCTTCTCGGGAAGAAGATCGTTGTAATTGATCAAGAGGAGCTTGATTACATCGACAGACTAGGGACTTGCTACCGGGACAAATCAGAGGATGTACGGGAGCTGAGTTCTATGAGGGTAGTTGATGGACACTTGGATGGTGCACTCGAGCAGAGGACAATGAAGGACAAGCTTGAGGGAGCTCAAGCTGAACCAGGATCGGGTTGCCTTGATAAACCAAGCAAGGAAGTGAAATACCTTAAGAAGGAAGTCAAGTTGGAGTATGGACCAATTGACTCTTCTGAGGCCGAATTCTTGAAAAAGGTTGCTGAGATAAGGCGTAAGACAAAGCGGACAGAAGGAGGTAATGCCTTGAAGCTGAGTTTTGTGCAGGTGACCGTGAAGGGCAAGAGATTTGCAGCTTTGGTTGATACAGGGGCTACACATAGCTTCTTGAGCAAGAAGGCAGCAAAGTCTTTTGGGAAGAAAGCAAAAATGGAGAGGGAATTGAGTGCTTTCAAAGCAGTCAACTCTTCCATGAAAGCTGTTCATGGTGTTATGAAAAACACTCAATTAAAAGTAGGATCATGGTTTGGGAAGTTGGATTTGAGAGTTGTAGACATGGATGATCACTCTATGGTGTTGGGGCAGGACTTCATGAGGCTTGCACAAGTTGTGCCGATGGTGGACCGTGACATACTCTTGATCACAACCGGGAAGAGGACTATGATGGTACCAATGAATAGAAGGAGTTGCTTGGGGTATAGGCCGAGAATGAATTCTATGACTTTGTATCCCAAGGATCCGAATGTGAGACATGAGGATGTGGAGCAAAGAGGACTTGGGAGTATGACTCAAATAACGAAGGAAGGAAGGTTGATTGACTACGTTGCTAGAGCTAGAAAGAGTGAGGTAGGTGGGAAGGCAATCTCACAAGCCTTGAAACACTTGACAGAGATATCTTCTACTGATGATCTTCACAATGGGGTTGCAAAAGAAGGAAGTCCTGGTACTACTTCAAAGGCAGTGGTTGATGAAGATTACAAAGGAAGAGATCCTGCTGGGATAGTGGATTTTTGCAGGTATGCCATGGGCATATATGACTTTCAGTTGACAAAGGACAAACTCGTGGAGATTGGGTGTACACATGAGGAGGTTGGAGCTGTGCATACATATTTGAGAACACAACACCAATCCGACACATGGGTGGATGAGAGTCAGGGAGGAAACTTCCTAGCCCTCCTTTCTCTCTAGATGACCTTGGAGATAGGTTGATGTGGAGGCCTTGATGGGAAGGAACCACATCAACCCTACAAGGGGCCTTGAAAGGAGGCTTCTTTATGACAGGTTGCAGCCTGGATAAAAATGACCAGATGTTGGGATGAGGTCTACATTGGTTAGGCATCATGGACAACTAGTGTCAAAGACATCAGGTTGGAGTGAAGTGCGGTGGTTTTATGCAGGGACATATTGTAGGTGCACTTGGGGGAATGTCACTTAGGGGCATCCAACAGGGTGTAACCAGGCATGGATGTTGAGCAGATAGACTTAACCGTGACATGACCATGTTGCAGATAGATGGAGACCACTTCATGGACCTGAGCATGGGAGATTCTTGGATGAGTCCAAGATGTAGCAAAAGTCAAAGGAAAGATTGATGGTGACATAAGGATGTGCATTCCTATGGTTTGGACGTATGGTTGGACTAGCTACCCAACTAGTTCAAGATATGGGGGGATCCAATGTGCAGAGGTGTGTCCGAGTCAGGCTGGACCGAGAAGAGAAGACTACATGGAGGAAATCACAAGAAGATATAGATGGAGCTATGGGGGTCTACCTACTTGAGGAGAGACTACATGGAGGAGCTCACAGGAATGGAGGAAGGTGTTTTGAGGCACTTAACTCGACACTTGATAAGTGTTCTCTTTGGACACTTGATGATTGAGGACATGATGGAGGACACATTGTTGCAGTGAAGATGTAGCTTGACGATTGAAAGGATCAGCCTTTCATGGTGGATAGCAGCATGGAGACATTGTAGCAGTTGGCCGAGGATCATGGACGTTGGTGACTTAGTGGCACTTAGTCACTAGGTGGAGATACGATGGATGCTTAGAGTTGGGATGTTGTCGAGGACGACAACGACTTCAGGTGGAGGAGGATGTATCGCCCTCGGGAAGTCATCGCAAACGCGACGGGCGCACGATGGTTTGTGGCGCCCCAGGCACGCGTTGGGCAACCCGGGCGGGCGCGCACGATGAGTCGGCAACCGGGCGGGCGCGGTAGGCGAGCGTGCACGGTGGGTCGGGCGACCGGGCGGAGACATTGTGGACGAGTGCACGACGAGACGGATGACCGGGTGGGCGTAGGCATGGGCGCACGGTGGAACGGGCGGTCGGGCGGAAGCGGTGAACGACGTGTTGGCGTGGTTGAACAGGCGCGGGTGAACGCCACGCACCCGTCGGGCAAAGCGAACGGGCGTGGGCAAGGCGACCCGCCCGCCATGGCAAACAGCAATGTGTTGGTGCGAAGTGTGGGCGCGCACGAAGGGCGGGCGTGCACGGGCGGTGTGCACGTCGGGCAGCCAAGCAAGCGGGCGACAACACGGTGAACAACGGTTATGCGGACAACACATGGAAACAGCGAACGACAAGGCTGCGGGCGACACACGGCATAACTGCGCACACGGTATAACAGCGACACAATACACGGGTAGTGCGAAGTAACAGCGCACACGATATAACAGCGCACGTATTATGACATGGCCGCAAGCTTATACGCCATGGATAATGGCGAAGTTAAGTTGCAGGCCGACTACAAACAATTAAGTTGGGGTTTTGTATGGAGCTGGTTGTGGCGTCGGCCATGGGGCTACGCCCAACCGAACACCACGTTACCTCCCCTATATGTATACGTTGAATGGACGGACTTTGGCATGAATCAATCGAATCATCGATCAAACAATTCGGTGAGCTCGCATATCTTGGAGCGCATTCTTTCTACGCACAAGATTTGCACAGCATGAGCGCATAGCTCATGCGCTATAGTGGAAGGCGCAGATCGGTTGAGTGGTAGATGGTGTGAATGCGGTGGGCGGACGAATTGTGCAGGAATTGTGCAGGTTTCTTGAGCGTCTTGGTGGCCGGTCGAAGGCACCCGCTCATGTGGAAATTGTTGCAGATTCTTAGATGCGTAAAAAGAGACTAAGTGTGGCTTGATTCTGCAAGCACACCAGTCGGATGTAATATTGTAAAATTCCGATATTTTATATATATTCGGGCAGACTTTTCGGGAGTTGCCCCTCCCTTTATATCATTGCAATTCTTGTTTATATTGTTGTTGATAATGATTAAGTATGGGCCATCATTGATATAAAGGATTAATGCATTTTAACTTAGTTGAGAAACACAAGCTAAGTTCCGGTTGTGAATTAGGCGTAGTCCTCACACTTGAGTATTGTTAAAAAGAAAAAGTGGGGTGGTGCCACACCCCGCCGGCACGGTTGGAAGACTACCAAGGGTTGGGGGCGTGACATTAGGGGACAAAGAAAAGAGGAAGAAAGGAGGTGAAAGAATGATATTTCGTTAAGTTAATGTGATCACTAAGGATCTAGGACCAATGGGTGAGGGTGCACAATGGTTGGTTCAGGTGGCAAAGATGGAGGCACATTGAGCTATCTGGGGGTTGCAAGGCGTTGCTTGCTACCCACTGAAGAGAATCTAGGAGAATTTTTTCTCCTATGGGTGTCACCCACAGGTGGTGGGTAACATCTGGTTCCAACTTGGACATGATCTCTCAGTAGAGTGCATGAACGTACTCGAATGGGGAGGTAATGAGAACACTAACAATCTCTTGGGACTGTAGACCTGTTACCTTCACATCAAAGACTATGCATACATGGAAACATATTTTTATGACGTCTCTTGATTGCCCATGCTTTTGTTAGGCCATACAAATCAACAAGAAATAAAATCTAATTCTAAAAGTGATTTCAATCTAAATGCATCTAATTTAACATGATAACAGAATATGACAATAGTTCTAATGCAAAAATCAACATGCGATGCATCATACTCTAAATGCATATTACATCAAATACTAAGTGTAATCATAGACCCAATGTACTAACATATCATCTAGTCAATATGAGAACAACAATCCCTTTGCTTACTCATGCAATAGATCCAAAGGAAAGGGTAGGAATGGCTATATGGAAGGTCACAAGGGCGAGAAGTGGGAAAATAGAATGACGATAGATGGAGCATCACGAGAAAAGAAGTAACAAAGGGATGTAATCTACTCCACATGTTCCTTTCTTCCAACCAAAAGATAGAGATATCAACAGTCAAGCTCATAAACTTTCGATGGATGGTAATGTCAAGCATATCATCCTCATCATTGTCCTTATCATTCATATCATGCTTTATGGCCACCCTAGGGTAATGATTTGAAGGAAAGGGAGACTGATGACATGGGGAGACACAACAAGCATGTTGCTCATGACAATCATATTCTGATGAGAAAGGATTCTTTGCTACACGAAGGGTTGAAAAAAGGGTCCACATGCACCTCAATTACAACCCTAGAATTGTGAAGAGAGACAAGGGTCCTATTGATATCCTCATCATCATTGTCATAGATAGGGACCTTGTTAAAACGATTCCCATGAACCTCCTATTTCTCTTCTTCAATATGCAAGTAATCATTGATATCAATTTTTGAAAGGGTTATGGGATCACCTTCTGCAAGGTCTTCAAGGAGTGGATTATCAAAAATAATATCCTTAGAAAAGGCAGGGTTAACCTCAACTTCACTTTCCATAAACTCATCCCCCCTACCACACTTGCTCTAAAAATGATCTTCAACACCCTTTTCGTCATGCAGACCCAGGGAGGACCCTCCTACTTGTTCATTATCTAGATTCCCAAGGACATCATGATGCTTGATGAAGGCTTCCTCTTGAATGTTTACTGTAGGGCATACTTGAAAATGTCTAAGGAATCCATCAAAGAATTCCTCAATAGATGAGATGCTCTTAGGCTTGTAATTATGCAACCATGAATTACAACCATGGAGGGATCTCATGAATAACATTATAAGGACATCCTGGTGGACCACTTTCATCTTTGTAGTATGTGTGATAAATCTTTCTACATGATCAATTGCAGAGAGTGGATCATGTTGGACACCTAATCCTCTATGGGTTGGTGTGGAATGTGAACTCAGTCCAAGAGACCACTTGGAATATGAATCCATGGGTCACACCAATGTACTATATATATATATATATATATATATATATATATAGTTAATATATATTATATATATATATATTATATATATATATATAAATTTATATATAAATATCTATTGTGAATAATAGAGGCAACTCAATGTTTATCATTCATATTCTGCCTTCACCATATATGTGTTTTAACATGGTATCAGAGTGGGTTCTTTCTTGCCTTGCTCAAATTTGAATAGCTAGTTTTGTGGTTCAGTGATTTTGGGTGTTTCTCTATTTTTTGCAGAATTGTCCCTTTGTCAGCTACTTCCTTGCGATGTCTACAATCTTGAAATAGAAAAAAAAAAAAATAGCGTTGGTCTATTGCATGCTTTAATGATTCTCTGTCTCCTTGATTCCCTGCCAACTAAGAGAGATTGGTCCTTGTGTGTGTCATTTCAATTTCCTCGGCTAGTGGTAATGCATTGGCAGAGTAATGTTTCCGCTCAGCGCTTTACAATGTGTTTGAGTGCCGAATGTGAGCTCTTTGGGCATTGTGTGTGAGTGAAATGTGAGCGAGCTCCATTTTGAAGATTGTGATTTGTATTGTACTTTGAGTTTATTGATGCATTAAGTTTTGAATGTTGTGAATTTATTAAAATGACTTGTGATTGGCCATTCAAGTTAATTAGTATGGCGTTGGGCTAGTCATTGAACTGAATAATTAAATTTCGTGAATTACATTCATCTGTGCATAGACAACTTTGTCTGTTGATTCTCTGCGCGTTGAACAATGTGAACACATCGCAAGAATTATGTGTTGAGTGGTGCTTAACAGTTCAAACTCTTGTCCTTGGCTATCAATCTATAGGCCTATCTTCTGGTCTACGCTTTCCCTCGTCGGCTGCAAAAATAACAGTTTTTAGCATAACATTTCTCCTTTCTTTGCCAGTGAGGTCGCACCCCTAATATGCTCAGGCATAGTGAATGACTTTTCTATCTGCGTATTGGTGTTGTAACACACTATCCATTACCACAAGTGTCGAAATCAAATGTGGTTGTTATCAATTAGGGAATTTCTGAGGTCACTCATTTAAAACATTCTACGACACACCTTGCAGATCTGCAATCTTACTTTTGTCGCTTGTATATCTTCCATAGGAAAGACTTTGGCACAAGCTGCAAAGGTTCATTCTCTTGAGCCTTGATGGAAGAAATGAACTCCTTATAACTAGTATGCTCATATTCCAGAAAAACATCTTGAATTCCAAGATCCCTATATACAGCGTTAACTTTTGCATCACAAGAAGGATCTGTCTTCCCATAATTGGCATATAATCGTTGAAGTTGGCTCTCATTGGCCCGTTAATTGATGAGGTACACACACCTGACTGAAGCAAATATTGGATTGTTGGTTCTTTTGAGGAGCGCATAAAGAAAGGGTTAGAGCCTGAGAATATTGACAAGGAGTTCTTGCGTATGTGGTTCCGTGACAATTGTGACCCTTATAAAGATGAGGTTTTACCAGATGCTCCACGTGAACTTGTTTCCGAGCTTGTTTGGTGGTATATTTTCCTATATGAAACAATAACAGGTTTAAGGTTTGATCTACCAGAGTTGGAGTTAAAACATGAACGTATAACAAGAAATATCTCACATGCAATATTGCATCATTAATGTTCTTTCTTGTGTAAAAAATCCCAAACAAGATTTCCCTGGGAGATTTTATATGCATTGCTTGCATATGCAAAGATCTGCAAGTGCATGCATTTAATGAAGGGATCTGAGTTTTAAATATGACCTGTAGTGTCTCAAATGCTAGATGTGATCGTCAAATATTCCTGTGCAGAAGAAATGCATTATGTTTGAAGGTCCACAATATATTTTCTTACTGCATAATTGTGTGGGAGTTGGTACTAGCCAAGAAAAGCTTCTCTTGAGAGATAGATTATGATGTTGGTGAGTTCCTCTCTCTCTCCATCTCAAATAATCAAACTGGGTTTGACTATTAGGCTAAAGTATATAATACGCAGGGAAGACCATCTACGGTATTCAACATATGCCTAAAGCATGACTTCTTTTAAGAACAATTCATGTATGAGCATTTAAGTCAAGCAAATGATTTATGACAAAGTCTGGATTTTGGTTGTGCTACTGGAAAACACCCCATGCATGAACAAAGTTGAATGTCTCGATTTGTCTTCCACTATTGATCAACACTTCTACAGCATTTGGCATTTTATCATTCAAGTCCAAAGGAATGGCAGAGTTCATGTTTCTATCTGCAACGGTGTTGCGCATTAATGATCTTGGTGCACAAATTTCATAAGCATTAGGGGTTGTTTATATTCTTTAAGTTGTAGCGATTTGACATTGTGTGATATATATAAGTTTACTTGTACTTTTACATTCTAAGAAAGTACATTTGCAATTGAAGCATTGTTTTGAAATGGATCGAATGGATGATGTGTTAGAGTTACTGAATACCCTAATACATTCTAGTATTGATGGGATGGTAGAAGTTAGCATGGATTCTCTCTCTAAAATTCAAACATGTTTGCAAAATGCACAAGAGAAGATAGAATTTCTGCAACTTGAATCACAGTTATAGACAGATGATTTACAACAACATAAGCATCATGACACCCATCAGCAACCAGCAAGTGGTCAAATCATTAACATTGAGGTTGACTCCCATCATGTGCCCATACCAGCAATAGATTTGCATACAGATGTAAATGTTCGGTTTGCACTTCTCAAGTCCATCATCAGACCTTGGGAAGAGCTTGTCCACAAAAAGCATATAACATGTCTTGGATACGATAAGGAGGCATCCTTTCATATTCCAGAGTATTCAAAGCCCATCCAGTTTCAGAGTGTTGGATTTCTTCATTGCAGTGCATCTTCAGCTGTTCCAAATTTTTCTCCTCTTCCACAACAACAATGACAAAATGTTATATGCCAACATTGTGACTGAGTTGGCCATATGAAAGATCATTGTTTTGATCTTCATTCATGCAAGCATTGTGGTCAGCGTACTCATTCTTCAAACAGAGGCTTCAGAAACAAACCTACTACAAGAACAAAGATTCATCTTGGATGGATCACTTCTTGGCAATGGGCTACAACAACTGAGAAGATATTTCAGTCATATGTCATAATTTCTTCTAAAATATTAAAAGGTCTTGCAGTTGAGTTTTCTTCATCTTCTCACCTTGTATCTGACAAGGGGGGAAGTGATGATCATCTACAAGCTTCAAAGCCACATCAAGCGAGACTGAGCCACAACTTGCCATACCAGATTCAGAGTTTTAGCCAGAGACAAAGATGCCCCTGAGCATGCCTTCGGTTGATGATCAACCTTAAACCATCACAGTTTGAGACCTCCCTTTTCAGGTTGAGGTTCTCCCTTTTCATGCGGGCTGAGACCTCCCTTTCAAGGTTGAAGGTTTCCCTCTTCAAAACATTAGGAGCACTTCCTCTAGCAGGAGACCTCAACTTCATGCCAGATTTGGAAGAGTTCCGAGAACTGCACTAAGCAATCCAATGTTGGTGGTCATCCTTAAAACACCCCCCTTATACCAACATTTCAAAGAGCACATTCAACCTAGTCCTGCCATGCTTTTTTGCACATTTTGTATTACAAGTCTCTTCTTGGACTCATACATACCCCTTCAGATTAAGGGGGGGGGGAATGTTGGACACCTAATCCTCTATGGGTTGGTGTGGAATGTGAACAACCATAGGAGTCCAAGAGACCACTTGGAATATGAATTCAAGGGTCACACCAATGTACTATATATATATATATTATATATATATATATATATATATATATTATATATAATTGTGAATAATAGAAGCAACTCAATGTTTATCATTCATATTCTGCCTTCGCCGGTATGTGTTTTAACAAATCACCATCAAACATGGGCACCCCACTTACCATCCTTCTTGTGACATGATTAGGGTTCCCAGGGATGCTAGTGATGTCCAAAGCGAGAAAATCATCAAAGAAAGACATCCTATTGAGATGCACATGTAGATTATGTAGGAGTCGCCAGGGTGAATTTAGAGATGCCTAGAGAAATGCTTGCTCCACCTTACAAGCATTGACCTTAAAGTTCATTGAAGAACTAGGGCTTTGTTCTTCCAATGGAGTCGCAAAGAATTATATATCAATGATGTCGTAAGGGAAACAAGACACACATCTCATGTCCCCGACAATAGTGCCAAAAATGTTATTGCTCAATCTAGCAGGGGCCTTAGGATGGGTTCCTATGGGACAACTGCTAGACCAAATGGCAACAATGGGACAAGGACCCATTGTCACCTTAGTCAATGCCCCCTGCTCTTTACAAACTTTCCTTGATGGCAGGAGCCCCGTTATGGAGGAAATCACTTGAATGATAGAGTCAATGGCAAGGTATAACGTGATTTCCTAGGCCCATTCAAAGGAGAGGCTTAATTAATGGCTCAAATACTTAAATAAAAGTTGAAAGGCTCCCCAAGAGAGACCTATGAAGGGTGACCTCGGGCTTAGGATATTCAAAAATGATGAATGCCTATCATCAAAACTTTCAAAATCCTTCACTTGTGATTGGTGTGTTTATACTAGGGTTCAAAGTGAGGCAAGGATGGCCCATTCAATGGAAAGATTCAATTAAAGTGTGAGCTTTGGGAGAAGCTAAGGGTGACTTTCCACGAAAAACCCTTTGAGAGAATTACTATGAGAGACCAAGGGTTGAGAGATATACCGTGGTAAAGGCTCATCCAATGATCACTTATAGCTAAGAGAAAAGGTTTTGAATGATGGACTACAAAGTGAAAACCTTCAAGAAATCCCCAAGTCAAAGCAGCGTCAAGGGTTCCCTCTTGGTGTAATAGCTAGGGCATCAATTTATTTGAAATTCCACTATTAGAATTCGTTCAAAACTCGAGGATGCCTGGAGGAGACATAAATGAAGAAACTTGTCTTGACGGAATCCTAATTCCTCCACCCTAAAATTTCACATCAAGCCCTAGAAAAACTCCTTATCCTTAGGGGGAGGAAGAAAGGACATGAAATAATGATATTTCGTTAATATAATGTGATCACCAAGGATCTAAGACTAGTGCCTGGCCATTGGGAAGATTGGAGTCAAAATGATCAAGATTTGGGAACTTCACTCTTTAAGGAAGCCTAAAGAAGTAGCTTCACTACTAATGGATGCAACTACACGATGATTTTAGACTTTTATACTTCGATGTGGAAGATTTGATGGAGTTTCAAGGTAAAAGGTGCACAACCTACCCCTAGGAAAATTCGTTCTTCTTGCCAAGATGAATAACATATGCAATGAGCCAAGATTACAAGTTTTTCATAAATTCGCATTAATTTTTAGGGTGCAAGCAAAATCAAAGCATATTGTTCCATTCATTAGACATAAACTATCAAGAAATTTGCATGAAAAGAGCACTTACATGACAAGAGAGCATATCCATCCATCACATTTGCAAAATAGAAACTCAAAGAGAGAGCGAAAATATTCCACACATCAAAATGCATTTAATCATTCAAATCATTTCACAAATTGCAAGTTTGAAATCTTTAAAAAGATATATCCCAAGTCCAAGTGATGATGAGAGATCAAATAAACCTCTCTTATATTCATATGATCCACAAAGGGATTCGAATGGCCTAATTATGCCTAATAATGCCCCTACAATAAAAATAACGTGCAAAATAACATCCTTTTGGTGGCAAGCCGACTGAATAGCTCCACAATAAGAATAATTAGCCTTTCAAGAGGGTCGAAATGATAGATAAGTAGCTAAGAGGGTCATTGGAAGGCCAAATGAAGTCCAACATGTGCCAAAATGAGTAAAAGGGCTCCAAAAATAGTGATGAAGGAGATGGCCCTTGATCTCCAAGAAAATGACCTTTGGTGCCCCTAAGTGACTCTGAGGGCACAAAATCATCCTCATGGGTCTCCAACTAAATCGAAAAACCATGTATCCCATCTGCAAGGGCTAGAAATATGATGAAAACTCTCCCTTTGTCTCCCATGGTGAGACACAACCCCATCTAGACCTTGGATCAACTACCAAGTATGTAGTGCAAGAGTGTAGCCAACTGGGCAAGGTGGTCTAGGTGCATCATCATCAAATAAGTGGGGCACGAACGAGAATGAATGGTGTTGAAGGATCCCATGGCATGACTATCTGTTATCTTCTATAGTGGAGGCCCATGGCTCTCAACACACACCCTATAAATGCCAATATGACCCTTTGGAGGGTTTGGATCCCGTATAGGGAGACCAAACCCTAAGATGAAGACCCAATTGCAATCCTGTGTAAGATCCAATGTGTCTCCTCACCTTCCAGTACAACAAATCATTAGTGTAGTTGAGAAAATGAGCTTACAAGTCATGGAACCAAGTGGGCAGTTCATAGTGGCATGCCCTTCCATAAGTGTCTCCAAGTTCAAGAAGGAGGTTAATCAAGGACCCTATTAAGTGGTTTCAACCTTTAAGGGAGTGGCAGGTCCATGGTAAATCCATCATATAGCAGGTGTCATGTGATATAATGATGGAACAAAGTGGGTCATCAGGGAATGCTCCAAACCACATGCCATGGTACATGTGTAGCTATGATGAGGGAAGCCCACACTTGGGTGTATAGACGTAGGAGGGAGCAATCGTGGTACATGAGTTACCTCGTCCTTTTTTTTTCTACCCTTCTTCATATGCATTTTTCCTTTTATTGATTTTTTTTTTTATAACTGTTCGAGGCTCAAGGGGATGACAACATGAAATGATATAACAGTGAATGCCCCTTTAAGGTAGGGCAGTTCATCACCCACCAAGGGTTGGGACAATCATGGGTTCTTTAATGATGCAAGGGGCCAATATGAGGGGCCCTAAGATCCAGGGTGATGGCCATAATGATAGGGGTAGAGCTCATGTTGGCTTTTGCACACGTGCTAAATTTGTATGTCTCATCCATCTTTTGTATTTTATGGTGCATTTCCTCTTGAGAGTGGCCAAATTATGCTTTTTACTTTCTTTTTAGTTGCATCAACCTCTGGGCCATTGTTCCAGGCCTAACCCAAGTGTGAACAAAGGGAGAGGGAGGCTAGCTCCTTGTGGACCCAATGGACAAATGTGGACCCAGATGGGAAATATGTGAGAATGAGTTATAATGAGAGGAGGGGAGTGATGTATGTGATGTTGGGAAGCGGGACCACACAATTAAAATCTTGTTTTCCCATGTAGTGCCACTCTTAAAGCTAGTAGCCAATAGAGGAGATCTCAGGGGACTAGGATACAAGGTTAACCACCAAGTTGGACAAAGGGACAAGAGTACAAACCAAGCCCATTTTTTCCACTGAATCCCCCCACTAATCCATGCCCAGAAGTGTCCATAATAAGTAAGAAAAAAATACCCAACTACATAATGAAATCCATACCTTCAGAGTTGGAAGTCCCACTTTCAAACATACGATCATGATAGATGAGTGAGGGTGCATAATGGCTAGCCTAGGTGGCGGAGATGTTGACACATCGAGCTATCTAGGGGCTTCAAGGGGTTGTCGGCTTAAGACAATCTAGGAGAAAAATTTCTCCTATGGGTGTCACCCATAGGTGGTGGGTAGCAGTCTCGGCCTTACTATGGACCTAGATTCCATAATCTACATATCAATACATTTCCAATGGTGCGAGAATTGCCTCAACTAGAGCTTGTATGAGAAAGTTATGCTTCCTGGAAGTTGACCTATTGAAATTGACCACCATAATTTGAGAGGACGTCATGACAACCGCCATTATTCATGGAAAATGGTCTAGCAACGTGATCATGATAAAGAATACTCTAAAAGAGTCAATATTGTAACTCTAGTTAGGAGTTGAAGGAGTCAAACCTAATTACTAGTATGCTATCGAGTTGTCTTATAATTGGGCCACTAAGAGGAAAAGGGTTTCCATTCTGTTACCCACCACTTCGTGGGTGATATCCCCAGGAGAATTTTTTCTCCATGATGAACCTTAGCCGGTAGGCAACAACCCCTTGCAGCCTCCTACTAGCTTCTTGTGCCATTTCTTTGCCACCTGAGCCAGTGATGTGGTCCCTTGCCCACCTACATTGTTCATATGTTTGAAGGTGGGCCTCCCAAACCTAAAGGTATGCCTTTTCATTTGGTAATTGAGTATTGGGTTTACTTATCATGGATACTTCTAGGTATGGATTGGTGGGGGGATTCGGCAGAAAGAGTAGGCTTAGTTTGTGCTCTTGTCCCCTTGATCTCTTTTGGATGTTACCCTTGGATCTTAGTCCCTTGGGATCTTGTTTATTGACCATTTGGTTCTAGGGTGGTACTACTTGGGAAACCCCGACTTTGGGTGTGTAGTCTCGCTCCTTTATCCACATATATTACTCCCTTTCCACTCACTATACCCCCATTCATCATTTCTCCCACTTGGGTCCACATAGGGCCAACCTCCCTATCCCCTTGCCCCCACCTTGGGTCAAGCTTGGAATGATGCCCCAGAGGTTGAAGCATTGAAAAGAAAAAGAAAAAAGCATAATTGGCCACAATTAATAGGAAATTGTACTACAAAATGCAAAAGATGGTTGGGACAAAAATAATTAGCATTTGGGCAAAAGCCAATACATGAGCTATACCCCAATCCATGGTCATCACCATTGTTCCATAGGCCCTAGATGAGCCTCTTTTATCATTTTGGAACCCATGATTGTCCCAACCCCCTTGAGGGCAATCAGCTGCCCTACCTAAACAAAGGGGTAATCATTGCTAAATCTTACACATCATGCTCTTGTCCTTTGAGCCTCAAGCAATTAATTAAAGAAATTCATAAAAAGAAAAAGACATATAAAGAAGGGTGTAAAAATCAAGGTTGGGGCACCTCATGTACCATGATTACTCCCTCCTACACATGACATACCTAAGTGTGGGCTTCCTCTTATCTAGCTACCCGTATGCCCCAATATGTGGCCCAAGGCTGCCCCTCTCATTTCCTATTCCATTCCACTTATTTATCACTTGCCACCCCCATTAGAGGGATGTACCTTGGACATATTATCCCCTTTAAGGGTTGAAACCATCTAATAAGGTACTTGGTTAACCCCCTTTGGAGCTTGGAGACACTAGCACATGCCAAAGCCCACTATGAAGGGCATGCCATTATGAAGTGTCCACTTTATTATCCATGATTTGTAAACACTTTTACCTGATTATTTTAAAAATTAATTGTACTAGAAGCGTAGGGGATGGATTAGAGCTTATGCAGGATTATAGGTGGTTTCCATTTGGGTTTGGTCTCCCTATACGTGATCCTAACCCTCGAAGGTCTACATGATCACATATAAGGTGTGCATAGAGAACCATTGGCCTCCATAGCAGCAGAGATCACTCCAATGATCTTCATCGATGCTCAGAGACTACTAGTGATCCACTTTTGGGATGATGGTGATATGCTTGGTACATATACCCGACATGCCCCCACAAGAGCCCCACACTCTTGACAAGTGTCCTAGGACTTGTACGATGTCATGGCAACATTCATTCCACCACTCGGACCCTTGAAGAGGATCTACAGGCATCTTCAATTCATATGGAGACCCATGGGATCATTTTGTTGAAGAAAGTGTAACTAGGTTCGGTATTCATAATGACATGATCTTTGTATTTGATGTAATAAAAGGAAATAAATGATTTTTGTAATCTTGCTACATGGGTTTCATGAGCAAAAAGTGTCTCTAGATAAAAGACTTATTCTTGATGTCTTTAGGATTTATTTCTATGTCAAAGAGTCATGTCTCTTCATGTAAATGTAAACAGTCCACAACGCTGTGACAAGCCCTCCAAAGACTAAGCACAATCCTTCAAGAAGTCTTCAAGCAAAATCAATGAAGATGTCTTTGTGTCGGCTCAAGGGACAAACACATCCATTCACCTTCATGTCGGCTCAAATTATGAACTAAATAAACTAATATAACTCATGTCGACTTGATAAAAAGACCTGTGGGTTCATGAATGAATGTCGGCTCAAATATAGTGCACAAACCACTATAAATACCCTGTTGAGGTATACGCAAATCGCAGAGATAGAACTCATAATTACCTCTAAATTTTCACATAGGAGAGGAGCCACAAATCAGTAGGGTTAAGGAGCCACAATAAAGGTGGACCATATCTAAGAGATCCACAAGAGAGACACAGAACTTCGCATTATTCTCCTCTCTGAAATTTCGGGTAAAGAAGTTGCAGATAAGAAGGTACATACCTCGCCTTAAATCTCGATGTGTATGAGGAGCAGGACAGATTTCGTATAGGTGTAGTAGGATTCAAGAGATCGGATTTCTCTCTACTACTTTGGATGGTATAGATCTAGTCTTCAGATGGCTCAAGGAGCAACAGTCATGATTACAATAACAGTAAAGGCTCTCACTCATACCTCTGCAGTGTCAGCATGATCACCATAAGGTAAGTCTCGAAAGATATCACTGTGAAGGGTTCATCTCTAGTCATCACTGCATTCTATAGCCTTCGCATAATGATGGTGATATCTCTATAAATATAAGGAGACTTAACAGTGACAAGAGTCACAGTTTCAACATAATGTGAAGCAGTGATAAGAGTGACTGTCTCGGCATGATAAGGAAAGGTGATAAGGATCATTACAGTCTCGGAATTCACCCTCGACATGATCATAGTTAATGCAATGATGATCTTACTTAGAGGGCAGTGATGGAGGTATGATGAAACAATTATCATGATGATTGCCATAATGAAACTCTCAGTGGATTGATGAAAGTGTAGGGATCACAGTGAAGATCTCAGCATATCTCATTGACATGGTGAAGAAGCAGTGGTGAAGATATCAGTGATGCAATAATGATGCAATAAAGAAGATGATCTCAAAAATGAAGGATTGGTGTCTTGGTCTTGGAGAGGCAGAGTGTGTCAAGGGTTATGGTCTTGGTATTCATCAATGGAATCTCTATAAGAAGAATTTACGTATGGGTTTTCCTCTCCAAAAAGGGAGAGGTTTTGGCCTTGGCAGAAAGCCAAACATTTGTGTTCTTGTCTCTTTTGTTTTTTATAGCAGTGTGATGAAGTTAACATACACATGCTAATAATGAAGTAAACATCAAGCTAAGATAAATTGTTTAACAACTTCACAAATTGTTATCATGTATTGAAGAATCACCCTAATTATGAATGCCCTAGATTCTTCAACATGCTATCAAATGGATTAGTTCAGCAGTCAAGAAAAAGGGCAGAAAAGAGACATGCAAGGATCAAGTTTTGAAGCACATCATCAAGCAAGAAAGATCTAAACCCGAGATCAAAGGATTAGCCTACAACAACAGTAACAAGGGTTACTATCTATATCAGCAAGAGACTTTGTCTCAAGTAATCATCATCTAATTGCCTCAAGATCAAGGCAGCCCGGAGGATCTTAAAATTGAAGCCTACACCTTCTTGAAACCCTAGGAAGCAGTTTACAATAGCAAGGGTTTTTGGATATCAATGGTAATACACTTACAAGTCAATGTTGCATTCTACCCAATTATATCAACAGTTTGTTGATATATCAATGAAGATGGCTCGAAGGGAAGGAAAGTAGATTGTGTATCACAGATCTCAACCAAGGGAAGCATCAACACACCTACTCCAACATGATCAAGGTGAAGATTTTATCTTCACATCTCAAGTAAGTATTTTTCATTAATTATTTTTGAAATGACTTCATTGCAAGAAGATCTATATGTTGTATGGAGGTTCTTGCATAGAATAAGGAGGATCGTTATTATCCTTATAAAAGTCAGAACATGAAGGCCTCCTTTGAAGTCATAAGAACTAGTAGGGTTCTATGAAACAAGAAAGGAGACATAGGTAGAATTCAAGAAGTATTAGAGGATATACTCTCTGAAATGGAGTACAAAAGGAATAAAGGAACATCTTCAATAGGTCTCAATTAAGAGATCTAGAAAAATGATGAATATATGATCATCATTAATAAGCAAGGTGACAAATGTCCATAAACAAGAAAGTTACCTTGATCAACAATTTGTGGTCTCTATGTCAGATAGAGAAAGGCAAGTTGATAGGATACAAATAAGTGTAGATAAGCAAAGGAAAGGTTGACAATGTGGAAAGACTACCTGACAGATGGAGGAAGCTGAGGAAAGGATCAAGCGAAGATGGGAGTAATAGATCTCATATATGAATGAGATGGTATCCCTCTCAAAAGGATCCTATCATAAATCCTACAGATATGAACATATTAAGAAGATGCATCATGGCATCATGGAAGCAAGAGCTCATATGGAATCATGAAGAACATAGCTCTTGGGAATCTCGTTGTACATTGAAGGAAAGGAAGAAGTCATTTGGGACAACAGAAACATTTTCCAGATGGGGATATACTAGATCCTGAAGGATCTCTGATAGAGATCTTAGCGGTGGATCTCCTAGTGCGGGAAGACAACAAGTATCTCATCAGAAATTCCAACTCTTGGAACTCAGGAGATGGTGGTTCAATGACATGAATAATGAAGCAGACCAAGGGATTGAAGATCTTTTCAATCAAGGACGCTGCAAAAAAATACTGGAAGGAAAACAAGGTATGTACGATTGTATTTGTATTTGCATTTGATATTGTAATGTCATGATATGTGGTTGCAGATAAAATAGATCAAGCATGATCAAAAGGAAAGGGATCTCCTCCTTGGAAAGGATGCAGAAAGACATAAGTCGGACTAGATGAAATCAACATAGTATGTCCTCATAATGTAGTATGAGGTCGTTGATGACCATTGAAGAACTAAGGGAGTTCCTAGGAATGAAAGACATGAGGATGGAAGAGATCGTGAAACATGCAACGATGACGAAGGCAGTAAACATCCAGAGGATCAGGAAGTCTTGACTAGGAAACCTCTCGAAATGATGTGAAGGCTTTGATGAAAGTCTGAAAAGATGAGGACCCTTTACAACAGATATCATTGGGAGATGTGTCAACATGAATGCAAGATGATTGATACCTACAAGAAGATGTCATTGAAAGTAGGCCATCACCAAAAAGTAATATGTGATTTGCTTTTGGTGTCTGACCTCTTGGAAAAGTCTGAGTATGTGTGCAGGATCACGGAAAGAAGAGTTGTGCAAGATGTCACAACTATGTACCTTGTGATCCAGAGCAATCATTGTTAAAGAAAAGTGAAGACAGATGAGCTTATGAAGGAAGCCCCAGGTGTAAAACCAAGGAGGACACTTGACGAGAAAGGAGGAATGACATGACAGAGGAAAGTGATGGATGACCGAACCCTACACGTGAAGAAATTGATGACATTGAGATCGTGGATCGCCAGTTAACTAGAAGAACCTATAAAGTACTGATAATAGAGTCCCTGTGTAAGAGGGAGCTTTGGGAGGTTCCTAGGAGTAAAGGAACTCGAGCAAGTTTTTGAGTAAAGAGAAACTTGGAACTCGTCCTTGGTTAAGAGGGAGAGTTAGACACGACATTCTTGTCTTTAGTTTGGAAGAAATAATGGAGGATTGTGTAATCATCTAGCATCTGACACTCTTTGAGGATGTGGTAGGGCATCCAAGACAAGAGTGGGCAAGCAGACTGATATTCTTGAGGGTTGGGAACCCAAGATGAGAATAGTCCTAGTAGGGCATACTTAGAGAACACCCAGGTGGGTATGACCCTAAGAGAGACAATGATGATGCGTGTCTATCAGTCATTGGTCTTGCCAACATTGTGTGTTCTAATTTATTTGAGAGATAGAGTTGTTAGTCAAGGCCTTGCTATATGGAAACAATGTTGGTTGAAATGATGCTATAACAGATGGATTGCAAATCTGATTCTTCTTATGAGAAATTATTCAAATTGAGAATGACCAAGTACCTTTATGAATACCTCCCTAGTTAAGAGGGAGTGTTGAAGAAAGTGTAACTAGGTTCGGTCTTCATAATCACATGATCTTTGTATTTGATGGAATAAAAGGAAATAATTTATTTTTGTAGTCTTGCTACATGGGTTTCATGAGCAAGAAGTGTCTCTAGATAAAAGACTTCTTCTTGATGTCTTTAGGATTTATTTCTATGTCAAAGACTCATGTCTCTTCATGTAAATGTAAACAGTCCACAAGGTTGTGAAGAAGCCCTCCAAAGACCAAGCACAATCCTTCAAGAAGTATTCAAGCGAAAGCAATGAAGATGTCTTTGTGTCGGCTCTAGAATATGAACAAATATAAGTCATGTCAGCGCAAGGGATAGACACATCCATTCACCTTCATGTCGGCTCAAATTAACAACTAAATAAATTAATATAACTCATGTTGGCTTGATAAAAAGACCTATCGGTTCATGAATGAATGTTAGCTCAAATATAATGCACAAACCACTATAAATACCTTGTTGAGGTATCTGCAAGTGGCAGACATAACTCGTAATTACCTATGAAATTTCGCATAGGAGAGGAGCCACAGATCATTAGGGTTAAGGAGCCGCAGTAAAGGTGGATCATATCTCAGAGATCCACAAGAGAGACACAAAACTTGCATTATTCTCCTCTTTGAAATTTCAGGTAAAGAAGTTGCAGATAAGAAGGTACAGACCTCGCCTTAAATCTCGATGTGTATGAGGAGCAAGATAGATTTCGTATAGGTGCAGTAGGATTCAAGAGATCAGATTTCTCTCTGCTATTTCAGATGGTATAGATCTAGTCTTCGGATGTCTCAAAGAGCAATAGTCATGGTTACAATAATAGTAAAGGCTCTCACTCATACCTCTGCAGTCTCGGCATGATCACCATAAGGTAAGTCTCAGAAGATTTCACTATGAAGGCTTCATCTCTAGTCATCTCCGCATTTTGTAGCCTTCGCATAATGATGGTGATATCTCTATAAATATAAGGAGACTTAATAGTGACGAGTCACAGTTTCAACATAATGTGAAGCAATGGTAGGAGTGATTGTCTCGACATGATAAGGATCATTATAGTCTCGGAATTCACCCTCGACATGATCATAGTTAATGCAATGATGATCTTATTTAGAGGGCAGTGATGGTGGTATGATGAAACAATTATCATGATGACTATCATAATGAAACTCTTAGTGGATTGATGAAAGCGTAGGGATCACAGTGAACATCTCAACAGATCTCGTTGACATGGTGAAGAAGCAACAGTGAAGATATCAATGATGCAGTTAAGAAGATGATCTTAGAAATGAAGGATTGGTGTCTTAATCTTGGAGAGGCGGAGTGTGTCAAGGGTTATGGTCTTGGTATTCATCAATGGGATCTCTATAAGAAGAATTTATGTATGGGTTTTCCTCTCCAAAAAGGGAGAGGTTTTGGCCCTGGCAGAAAGCCAAACATTTATGTTCTTGTCTCTTTTGTTTTTGATAACAGTTTGATGAAGTTAACATACACATGCTAATAATGAAGTAAACATCAAGCTAAGATAAATTGTTTAACGACTTCACAAATTGTTATCATGTATCGAAGAATCACCCTAATTATGAATGCCCTAGATTCTTCAACACATTTATGTGCCCTTAGACCCACTGGGAGCACCATAGGTCTACTACTTGGAGAGCAAGGGCCACCCCCTTGTCCATCATATTCCAAGGAATTTATTCTTCACTATGGCACCTCTGGGCATTATTAGGCCTTTGGAGGGCCCCACGACATGTACATATTATTATTTGGCCCCTTATGAGGCTTATTTTTACACTTGTGAGCTAGTTTGGTGGGCTTGTTACCAGTAGGGGTTTTATTTGCACATTATTTTATCATTAGGGGCTAATGTAGACCCATAGGCTAATTCGAACTCCTTAGAAGGCTATGTATTGATGTTAGATACATTCATTTGGATCGTCACTTGACTTGGGATCTCTTTAATCATGGAGAACTTCACATTTTTCCCTTGGAGGATATTTTTTGGAGATGGATGAATTTTGGCGTATGGATTTGGGCTATTTATCTTGTCTTGGAGCTTTGTCTTGTAAACGAAATGTTGGTTGGATATACTTTACAACATTGTAAGTAAATTTTGACGTTATTATTCTTGTTGTTGCATACTGCTAAAATTAGGGCTATTTGTTGCTTGATTGAAATGCGGAATTGAGCATGTTTTAACTAATTTAATGTATGGGCCAATGTTATATTTATGAAATTTCCTAGAGATTATTTGTCTCGATAAGCTTGCATCGTTTGATTTGAAATATAAATGCTTGAAGGTCACTTTTCTTTTCTTTCTCTCAACATTGGATGAAGCGGATTTTTTGGGCCTCCTTGATTGAGAAACCAAGTTCTTACTCATCATCATCCTTGACTCCATATCCCCAAGTGAATTAGGCATTGATCCCTAGAAGAGTGATCATCCCCTCTCCTTTTTCACCTTTTATCACTTTTTTCCAAAGTCTAGCCCTCAAAGGTCACCTAGGGCATCAATATCTTGGGAATTGACCCAAGGAAAAACTTTGATCTCCTACAGGCTATTGTGTTAGTGGGTCTTATCCCTCTCCTCCAAATTTGAGGCAATTCTAACAATGGAATCTCTGAGAATCCAAAGCCCTATCTCTAAGATCAAATTTTGCCTAGGCATCCCCAAGGCTAGACCTCAACAGGATCAATTCAACCTTTTGAAGTAAATATTCGTGTTTGGTCCTTTCCCTTCACCTTGTCCAGGATAGGAACATCATTGGTTGTTGCATTCAATCCTCGAACCTGGGCTGGGTCCACTTGGTCCCGTGTGGTCCCACTTCTCAATAAAGATTATTTGTCAAGGACCATTTGGGAATCCAAGTTTCCCAAGGATTATAGGGATTGAGAACCTCGCCCGTAAGTCTATTCTTTCTCCCTCAACCCTCCAATCCTCACCCCTTACCCTTGGAAGACCAAGTCCCTTGCTTAAAGAAAAAGAAAGTTCCATTCTTCACTCCATCCTCGGGAAAGGGTTTCTAGGGTCATCTTCCACCTATTCATTGACATATACTTTACAATTGATCCTTACATTATCGGGACTCCTCCCATCGATGAAAGTCGATAAAGAGAAGGGAAACTTAGCTGTGGTGATAGTGGGCTAAGCCTCCATCGTTTCCCTTAACCTAGCAGTTGCCCTCTTAGGAACCCCTTTTAGGTCCCCATCTAGTTTGAGTGGTAACACATGAATGCATTTTGTTCCATAGATGATCAAAGTAGCTGAGAGTAGATAGACAGAGAACAAACATAGAAGATTTGTGCACTATAGCAGTGCACGGGCCACATGTCTTCTTTGTACTTGCACCCATTTCCATTTACAAAAAGAGAAAGCAGAGCAGTCCCACCTTTTAGCTGTGTTTTCTAATATCTGATGTTCTTAGGGTTGTGAGTGATTGCTTTTTTTCATGAATGCATTTTTTTCCATAAATGATCAAAGTAGCTGAGAGTAGATAGACAGAGAGCAAACATAGAAGATTTGTGCACTATAGCAGTGCATGGGCCACATGTCTTCTTTGTACTTGCACCCATTTCCATTTAGAGAAAGAGAAAGCAGAGAAATCCCACCTTTTAGCTGTGTTTTCTCATATCTGATGTTCTTAGGGTTGTGAGTGATTGTTTTTTTCATGTTCTCTATTTTCCACATTTTACATATTGTATGCATAAAATAGTAACTTAATAAATCCACTAGTCTAAGGAAAAATAACCCTCATTATAGATTTGATATTTTAAAGTATAATTTTATTAGATTTGTTATGATGAACTGTCCAATGGAATATCCACAACAAGTTACAAGTCATATTGGTATTAAAACAAGTTTCTTTGGGTATATTGTGGGGATTTGCAAGGGATCCAAGTCGGCTAAGCTGAAAGTCATAATACCCTAGCCACGGTCAATGAATCTGTTAATAACCCTCACGATCCCATAGTGGAGAGATTTGCACAGTTGGAACCACAAGTCATAGATATGCATTGTAATGTCAACCTCTTCATGGCGGTCGTTACCAATAATCTTAGGCTATTAAGAGAAGAAGGAGGTTCTAATGTGGAGGTCAGATTGGAGGGGAAATCGGCAGATTGAAAAGAACTAGAGACGGAATCTAAGAAAGAACTTTAAAAGGAATAACCCAGTTCAAGTGTCTTGAACCATTCATTGTCCCTATTCAAAATGGAATTGAAGGTCGACATTAACTCGTATCGAGGTGAGATTGGTTCTCTAAATTTAAATCACTAATTGTAGCATTTATAAGTTTATTTTAATGTTCATCATATAGAGGAAGAACATAAGATTTCATTTGCTCAAATGAGGTTAGAGGGCCATGCCCTGAATTGCTGGGAAAACCACACAAAGACATTGATGTTGGAGGGAGATCCTTTGGTGACTAAGTGGGAGGATTTCAAAATTCTCTTAATGTCATAGTTTTACCCTAGTGGATATGTAGAGGACCAATGGGTCTAGTGACATTATTTTAGGCATGAGCAGGGGCAAAGTGTACAGAAGTACACCACCAAATTTAGAAAAATGACCATAATGTTGGGTATTATCGTCGCCCAAGATGTACACCTAAACATGGGAAAAGTATTCAACCCCACAAGGTGTAGTCTTCAAAGCGCAACACTTAGAGAAGGGGCTATCACCTATTCCCAAATCTCTTCGTTTAAGATCTCTCCTAGCTAAGCTATGGGGGGTAGTCCCTAAATATGATTGTTAAAGGAAAACTTGTTGAAGACAACATTTTCTAGAAGATAAAGGGCAAGACAATTACCATTCAATATAACTTGAGCTAAAGATTGATTAGCAAGTATGAATATTAATGAGCAAATATTAATGGGATAGATTCAATCAAATTAATATGGCATCCAATGAGATAAAAGATGAGAGATGAGTGCCTTTTAAACAATGCTCAAATATGGTTACAATACTTGCAAAATAAGAAAATGATGCTTCAAGTTACAAGGTAGGTAATGCCGCAACACAAACATTAGTAAGATGATACCATGATAAATCAAGTACACTATTGAGATATAAGCAATAGAAAGACTTGCGAGATAAATAAAACTTATACTTGTGAAATTAAGATAAATGCTCCAATAAGAATAAATGTTATTAAAGGACGATGAGCATGTAATTAAGATGACAAGTATAAGAGCAATATGAAACAATGCTTACAAGTAAATGAAATGCTTATAACTCAACTTGCATAGTAATCAAAAGCTATACAATGTTATGTGAGTGTGTGATGCAAATTGATCTTGGTAAATTTTATTAAATACCTAATCTATGGTGAGACTTCCCCTCAATTTCGCAAAACTTGGTAAGGATTGAGGTGAATTGCAAGAAGGCTAAGACGAGGAGGCGCTTGGTTCGTCACTAACAATACACACCTAGACTTCAAAACAACCCACGTGCCTTCGTTCCTACAAGGGCGTAGCCACAAGAGAACTACGAGATCACATGGTTTGACTTTTGCTCCAAACTCAAATTTATCAAATTGAATGAAACTTAGGGAAGGTTGTCCTAAAATTTCTACCAACCAAGTTTATGCTTGGAGGTAAATTTTAGAGATGCAAAACAAAATCTAAAATGCAAATGAGATTCAATGTTAAACAAGTGCTTTAAATGAGATTAACCGCAATGCTTTAAAAGTGAAATATCTTAAGTATATCAATAACAAAATATAATTCCACTTCCAATTAATCAAATTAAGATGTGTATTTTAGAGTATAATATGATCAATGAATCCCAAAAAAAAAAAAAAAAAATTTCTCAATAAAGCACAAGCAAATGAGATCTAAACTTTTAGAGAGAGAAAAAAAAAACAAGTGCTTCAATAAAATGTTCGAATGTGAAATGAGTTATTGATATGTTAATTGAGAATATCACTTTGCTTATAATGTGCTTTTAAGGGAGCAAGTGAGAATTATACAATGAAGCATAAGTAGTTATGATCAAGAGAAAATAAAATTATGGTAGATGAGATTGCTAAAGAGACTACTTCAACTATAATTCAAATGAGGTCAAGACAAGAGTTACTCAAATGCAAACTAGATCAAATAGCCAATGAGATCGCAATAGCAATTAGATTAAGTAATTAATAATGAAGTCTAGATCTAACAATGACAAAGTGAAGCAGTTCAAGAGATTAGATCTAAATCCAATGAAAATGAATCTAATCCAATGAGAGCAAGAGAACAAGCTAGAGATTAGATCTAGAGACTAAGATAACAATGAAATGAAAACTAACCTAAGAAATTAGTCACCACCACAAGAAGTCTTCCTTTCAAATAAGGAAGTGGGATGCCAAGGGGAAAGCCCCAAGCTCCTGTTGAAATTTCTAAGTCTGACACGTCAAAAATTCTTCCTGCATTATCTGGTTTATTTCACCTACTTGTTTATTTCTTGACAAGTTATTTAACCATATAAATAAACACAAATGCAATCTCAACCATCTACAGATCAGCAACTGAAAATAACAGATAAACAAACAAGGGACACCATTATTTTTGGACAATTGTCCTTGGAAAAACCCAACTTGGGAAAATTGGTGCAGCAGTTCTGAGGGTTTTATTGTTAAGCATCTTTTCTTAAGTACAATTGGGTGCCAAACTGGCTCACTCGACAAATAAATCAATTTGGCAGTAATACCTCTCTTCGGAATCAGATATTTGAAAAGTCTGCTCCACGAAAACTCTCCAACGCCTCTCTAAGGCACTGCGTCAACCCTCCTGGCCTCTGCATCAACTTTAACGATGCTCTGTGCAGGCTCTCTAGCCCTCTATGTAACCCATGCAAGCCCTTTGTGTGGCTCTTGTTGGCTCTATGTTTGCCTCTTTGCCTTTGCGTTGGTCTTCCGACGCTATTTCTGCCTCTCTTTTATGCACTCACTGCCCCTCACTACATCTCAGATCATTGGTTCAATTTCTCTCAGCAAACCCTACTCCAGAAAATCGAACTGACTGATCAATCTTGGTGTGTCTCTAACTAACCCTCAAGTCTCTTATACTTTCCCTGTTGAGTCTTCAACGATAGAGATTAAATATCTAATCAACGGCTAAGATTAGATTTGGCTTGATCCACGTCATTTAGAACCTTCTCACCTAGTTTTATATTAATACCCATTAATATTTTTATTTTCCTAAGTTTAGTCTGGAACCCATTAAAAATATTAATTATTTTAATATCTCCCTAACCGGGTGGAATTTCCCCAAACCATTTCTGGGTCTTGGAGATCTCATGTGCTTTAGCCTCTCCACCAATTTTCATGGCTAGAGCACATACGATGCTACCCCAAATCAACACTCCTTCTTAGCGAGAACTGTGCTCTAGTAATGCTCCTCCACTGAGCATCACCCTGATCATCCGGCACCGGTACCTGTGTTGATGTTTGGCCTTGTTGCCCATGGCTCTGCCACTGCTACATCTGTACTGCAGTTCCCTCTACATCCGTGTTGTTGTTGGTCCTTTCTCCCAACATTGTATCTGCACTGCAACCCTCTCTCATCATGCTGCATCGTGTTGCCTATATCACTACCACTGCTACTATTGCACTGCAAATCAGTTACTAAGAAAATGACATTTGGCCTACCCAACTATTGACATCCTTGTCTGGCTAGAACCCCTCCTAATGTTGAAGCTCTCTCTGCTACTATCTTGTGCTCCCTCTGTTGCCTCTGCGTTGTTGCAACAACTTTGCGCCTCTCGCATTGCTACAAACACCAATGTGCCTTCCTAAACTGTTGCAACCTCCTTTGTGCTTCTCGCACTGCTGCAACCCTTTATGTGCTGCCAGGGACTACTGCACTCTAGCATTGTTTTGCCGCGCCATCCGCATCTTGCTTCTACTGACATCTGTCATCCTGCTATTGTCTCTCGAGATTCCCGTACCTCAAGGATCCTGCCCCACATCACCTGTAATCCTCCTTAATACAGCTTAATGTTTCCCCACCTCTTCTCTAGAGGTACATGAGCACTCATGGCACAATCGTCATCATCCTCTACCTCCTTCTCCACCTGAGTCAGCGCTGCCTTGGAGTCAGAAGCCTCTCCCTTATTCTTCTTCTTGGGACACTGGGTTGAATAATGGCCCAGTTCCCCACATTGGAAGCATTTTATCTTGGAGATGTCCTTCTTCTTCCTCTTCCCTTGTTTTCCCGCAGATGCCAGAGTCACATCCTCTTTCTCTTCCTTCTTGATTCGACCTCCTTTGTTGCTACTTCCCGCCTTAGTCAACCGTCTGATCTCTTCTTGGTGAAGAGCTGCCCACAATGCTTCCCAATCTGGAAGATTCTCTCTACCCAAAATGCTTTGGACAAAAGTCTCCCACTCCTCGGAGACTGCGTTTAGGGCGGTCCTCACCACCAACTCGTGATCTGGCATGGCCCCTATGGAAGTCAGTTGGTCTCGAATCTCCTGCAACCTACCGAGGAAGTGATCTATTTGCTTCCCTTTCTGCATCTGATATAACTGCAACTGATTCTCCAGTAGCATCTTTCCTCTGCACGGAAGTGCCCTGATACAATGTCGTCAAGGTATCCCACATCTCTTTTGTCGTATTCTTCTCAACAATATGTTGAACTACATGATCCTTGACCCCATCAAGGATTATGCACTTTTCCTTGGCCATCGCATCCTCATACTTTTCGTTATCAACTGAGTTGACTGGGATAGCCACGGTTCTCAAGGCGAAGGCCTTGATGCGATGTCTATCCTAAACAAACAGGATTCTAGCCTTCCAGATGACAAAGTTGGATGCCCCGTCCAGCTTGTCCTGATCCCTCAGTCCGTTCGTTTCCATCTCCGCTCTTCTCTTTGACTCCCTCTGAGTCTCTACTTCCCTCCTGGAAATTCTCTTCTACACTCCCTCTGAATTTCAATTTCCCTCTTGGAAATCCTTCTGCCAACAGTCGAATCGCATCTCTCCGATCCCCTTTACTCCTGCAACACTGATTTGGATTTCTTGGCTAGAAATTTTCCTAGGTAGCAACTTCCTCTACCTTCGTTCTGTCCCTTTAGGTATTGTTCTGCTTCGACAACAATAGCACCCCACCAACGTCATAATCCATTATCTGCCCACAGCTCCCTAGGCCCCAGCAATTGAAGAAACTAAGCCTCTTAGCTCTACGCAATCCCGGCAAGGCTAATTCGCTCATTTGGCCAACTATGTCACTCCTACCTGGCTGAGTCGGATAAAGTGGCTCCTCGCGAGCCTCTTCTTCCTTCCTCTGCCTCTCTATTGGCCCTCTCTCTAGCTCGAAATGATGATGCAGGCCCTCTGCATCACTCCCTCTCTGTTGTTTGCTGCTTAGGAACAACTCTGTCTCTCGGGACAGTTGTTTCTATTGCAAATCTTTCAATTAAGCTGGTGCCTTCAATTCTCCTATGATCTGCAACACTCTGATACCATGTTGAAATTTCTAAAGTCTGGCAGGTTAGAAATTCTTCCTGCATTATCTGGTTTATTTCACCTACTTGTTTATTTCTTAACAAGTTATTTAACCATATAAACACTGAAAATAAACACAAATGCAGTCTCAACCATCTACAGACCATCAACTAAAAATAACAGACAAACACACAAGGGGAACTATTATTTTTGGACAATTGTCCACGAAAAAACCCAACTTGGGAAAACCGGTGCAGCAGTTTTGAGGGTTTTATTATTAAGCAACTTTTCTTGAGTACAATTTGGTGCCAAACTGGCTGACCCGACAAAGAAATCAATCTGGCAGTAATACCTCTCTTCGAAATCAAATATTCAAAAAGTTTGTTCCACGAAAACTCTCTAACGCCTCTCTGAGGCACTGCATCAACCCTCCTGGCCTCTGCGTCAACCTGAAGGATGCTTTGCGTAGGTTCTCTAGCCCTCTGTGTCACCCACGCAGGCCCTTTGTGTGGCTCTTGTTGGCTCTGTGTTTTCCTCTTTGCCTCTGTGTTGGTCTTCAAACACTATCTCTGCCTCTTTGTTATGCACTCACTGCCCCTCACTGCAACTCAGATCATTGGTTCGATTTCTCTCAACAAACCCCGCTCCAAAAAATCAAATTGACTAATCAATCTTGGTGTGTCTCCAACTGACCCTCAAGTCACCTCTTATACTTTCCCTGTTGAGTCTTCAATGGCCGAGATTAAATCTCTAATCAACGGCTAAGATTAGATTTGTTTTGATCCATGTCATTTAGAACCTTCTCACCCAGTTTTATATTAATACCCGTTAATATTTTTATTTTCCTAAGTTTAGACTTAGGAACCCATTAAAAATATTAATTATTTTAATATCTCCCTAACTGGGTGGAATTTCCCCAAACCATTTTTGGGCCTTGGAGATCTCATGTGTTTTAGCCTCTCCACCAATTTTCATGGCTAGAGCACATCTGATGCTACCCCAAATCAACAACTCCCTCTTAGAGAGCAATGTGCTCTAGTAATGCTCCTCCACTGAACATCACCTTGATCATTCGGCACCGGTACATGTGTTGATGTTTGGCCTTGCTTCCCAACATCCTCTACATTGTTGCATCCTGTATTGTTGCCCATGGCTTTGCCACTGCCACCGCTACATATGTATTGCAGCTCCCTCTGCATCCGTGTTGTTGCTGGTCCTTTCTCCTAACACTGCATTTGCACTATAGCACTCTCTCATCATGTTTCATCGTGCTACCCATAGCACTACCACTGCTACTGTTGTACTGCAACTTAGTTATTGAGACGATGGTAACTGATCTACCCAACTACTGACATACTTGTCAGGCTATAACCCCTCCTCATGTTGAAGCTCTCTCTGATACTATCATGTGCTCCTTTTGTTGCCTTTGCACTGCTGCAACTCTGTGGCTCTCGCACTGTTGCAAACACCTTTATGCCTTCCTACATTGTTGTAACCTCCTCTGTGCCTCTCGCACTGCTGCAACCCTCTCTGCATTGCCATGGACAACTGCACTCTAGCACTGTTCTGTCGCTCCATCCGCATCTTGCTTCTACCAACATCCGTCATCCTGCTACTGTCTTTAAGGGCTCTCATAGCCAGATATGATCCAAGAGTTTGGGTACCTGAAAGATCCTGCCCCACATCTCCTGTAGTCCTCCTAACTACAACTTGATGTTTCCCCACCTCTTCTCTAGAGGTACATGAACACTCATGGCACAATCGTCACCATCCTCTACCTCCTTCTCCACCTTAGTCGGCTCTGCATTGGAGTCAGAAGCCTCTCTCTTATTCTTCTTCCTGGGGCATTGGGTTGAATAATGACCCAGCTCCCCACAATGGAAGCACTTTATCTTGGAGATGTCCTTCTTCTTCCTCTTCCCTTGCTTTCTCGCAGATGCCAGAGCTGCATCCTCTTCCTCTTCCTTCTTGATTTGACCTCCTTTATTGCTACTTCCTACCTTGGTCAATTGTCTGATCTCTTCTTGGCGAAGAGCTGCCCACAATTCTTCCCATCCTGGAAGATTCGCTTTGCCCAAAATGCTTTGGACGAATGTCTCCCACTCCTCGGAGACTACATTCAGGGTGGTCCTCAACATCAACCCCTGATCTGGTGTGGCCCATATGGAAGTCAGTTGGTCCCAAATCTCTTGCAACCTGTTGAGGAAGTGATCTATCTGCTCCCCTTTCTACATCTGATATGACTGCAGTTGATTCTCCAGTAGCATCTTTTCTCTGCACGGAAGTGCCCTGATACAATATCGTCAAGGTATCCCACATCTCTTTTGTCGTATTCTTCTCAGAAATATGTTGAACTACATGATCCTTGACCCCATCAAGGATTATGCACTTTTCCTTAGCCATTGCATCCTCATACTTTTCGTTATCGGCGAGGTTGATTGGGATAGCCATGGCTCTCAAGACAAAGGCCTTGATGCGATGTCTATCCAGAACAGATAGGATCTCGGCCTTCCAGATGACAAAGTTGGACGCCCCGTCCAGCCTGTCCTAATCCCTCAGTATGTTCATTGCCATCTCCGTTCTTCTCTTCAACTCCCTCTAAGTCTCTACTTCCCTCCTAGAAGTTATCTTTTGAACTCCCTTTGAGTCTCGATTTCCCTACTGGAAATCCTTCTGCCAACAATGGAATCACACCTCGTTGATCCCCTTTGATCCTGCAACACTGATCTGGATTTCTTGGCTAGAAATCTGCCTAGGTAGCGACTCCCTCTACCTTGGTTCTGTCCCGTTAGGTACTGTTCTGCTTTGACAACAACAGCACCCCACCAGCTTCACAATCCACTTTCTGCCCACAGCTCTCTAGGCCCCAACAGCGAAAGAAACTAAACCTCTTAGCTCTGCGCAATCCCAGCAAGGTTGATTCGCTCCTCTGGCCAATTCTGTCACTCCTACCTAGCTAAGTAGGATGACATGGCTCCTCATGAGCCTCTTCTACCTTCCTCTGCCTCTACGCTAGCCCTCTCTCTGGCTCGAAATGATGACGTAGGCCCTCTACGTCACTCCCTCTCTGTTGCCTTCTTCTTACGAACAACTTTGTCTCTCGGAACAATTGTTTTTGCTATAAATCTTCTTATTAAGCTGGTGCCTTTAGTTTTCCTGTGATCTGCAACGCTCTGATACCATGTTGAAATTTCCAAGTCTGACACGTCAGAAATTCTTCTTGCATTTTCTTGTTTATTTCACCTACTTGTTTATTTCTTAACAAGTTATTTAACCATATAAACACTTTAAATAAACACAAATGCAGTCTCAACCATCTACAGGTCATCAACTAAAAATAATAGGCAAACACACAAGGGACACCATTATTTTTGGAAAATTGTCCCCGGAAAAAACCCAACTTGGGAAAACCGGTGCAGCAGTTTTGAGGGTTTTATTATTAAGCAACTTTTCTTGAGTGCAACTGGGTGCCAAACTAGCTCACTCGACAAAGAAATCAATCTGGCAGTAATACCTCTCTTCAAAAGCAAATATTCGAAAAGTTTGCTCCATGAAAACTCTCCAACACCTCTCTGAGGCATTGCATCAGCCCTCCTGGCCTTTACGTCAGCCCGAATGATGCTCTGCGTGGGCTCTCTGGTCCTCTGTGTGGCTCCTGTTGGCTCTGTGTCTGCCTCTACGCTAGTCTTCTGACACTATCTCTGCCTCTCCGTTATGCACTCATTGCCCCTTGCTACAACTCAGATCACTAGTTTGATTTCTCTCAGCAAACCCTACTCCAGAAAATTGAACTAACTGATCAATCTCAGTGCGTCTCCAACTGACCCTCAAGCATCCTCTTATACTTTTATTGTTGAGTCTTCAATGGCTGAGATTAAATCTCTAATCAACAGCTAAGATTAGATTTGGCTTGATCCATGTCATTTAGAACCTTCTGACCCAGTTTTATATTAATACCCATTAATATTTTTATTTTCCTAAGTTTAGAGTTAGGAATTCATTAAAAAATATTAATTATTTTAATATCTCCTAACCGGGTGGAATTTCCCCAAACCATTGCTGGGTCTTGGAGATCTCATGTGCTTTAGCCTTTCCACCAATTTTCATGGCTAGAGCACATCCAATGCTACCCAAAATCAACAATTCCCTCAAAAGAAAATATATTTTTATTAATATTGCGAGAGAAAACCCTCTTAGACAGTAAGAGAGGGTTTCAAATCTCTAGGGAGGTATTACAAAGTATGAAATTTTAAAAGAAAACGTGGGGAATTTTACAAGGCTATAGCAATGAAATACAATGAAATTTACCTAATGATCAATTCCAAACCCTCCAATGATTTTCGTTCAAACCCTAGCCACCTAAAAATGAAGAGATGTTGCATACAAGAGTGAGGGAGATATTCTCCTATGCTCATGACAAAGAAAGAAGAAATTGTTGAGAAATCTAGGGCAACTTAGTTAGGGCTTATTTAATTTGATTTCTCTTAACTTTGATAGTTGCTTGTGACATTCTTTTTAGATTATTTTTATCCTTGTTATTGTTATGTTCTTTATCATAAAACAACTACCAAAAACGTCAATATGATCAAAGACAAATGGACACCAAATGTAGGCACTCAACCAGGGATAAAACCCACAATAGGGGAAACCCAAAAACTTCTTCTTCTTGTAAAATCTTCTTCAAAGGAGACTTCCAAGACATAAGACCAACTCACCAAGACCAGGCCAACCACCCAACTAAGAGATATGCTCCTCCAACAATGTTTGTTGCTAGCTTCTGTAAGATTAAGACATCTAGAAATCCTAGTCTCCATAAAACTTCACATATAGGAGAGAACACTTCAGAAAAACACGTGATCTTCTTTCTTCCTTCTTCGTTGGTTGCCTATAAGACTAGCACTTCCTTTCTTGCCTCAGATCAGATCAAATGTATATACTCGAAGTGCGTGTCTAATGGAGGTCGAATTCCTCTTTATATATAGGCTTCTTGTGAGCTGGAAGGGTCTCATCTAGGCCGACTTGAAGGGTTGGCCGACCTGATCTTTGGTGGACCCTAGGCACTTTACATAAAATACAATTTCCTTTTCTTGTCACATGAGCCCCAATGGGCCTTTTACATCATGACTTTGACTTTGATTCCATACAAAAATCCTAGAGCACACAGTGGGTGCTTTGACCTATTAATCAATGACCCAAGCATGAAACCCATGCTTTAATAAGTCAATTTCCTTTTACAATAAAATTTCTTTTTCTTTCTTTTGACAAATACAATAATTACATCATGTTATGAAGATTGACACTAGTTACATTCTTCAACACTCCCTCTTAAACAGGGAGGTATTCATAATGTTGAAAAATCTAGGGCAAAGTAGTGTTGTGATGATTCTTCGTTACTTGATAACAATTTGTGGAGTCTTTTTACTTTTCTTGTTAGCTTATGCTTCTTCTTATTAGTGCATATGTGTGTACTTCATCAAACTGCTACCAAAACAAAATAACAAGAACACAAAGTTTGTCTCTCTGCCAGGGACAAACCTCTCCACTCTTGAGAGGAAAACCCTTCGTAAGTTTTCTCTTAGTGAAGCTTCTTATTTGAACAACTACCAAACCGTAGACCCTTCATTATGGGATCCTCCAAGCACAATTCAATCCTTCCTCTTTCTACACTATAAATTCTGGCACATGAACTTATGTCTTCTGGCACTCTACTCCTCAACACTTCTTCCTTCTTCTGCTACTTACACTTCTTTTCTTCTTAGGAGAACCCTAGAACATTAGGGCTTCTTGTCTTCATCTTATTCGCTTTGCTTAGATACCTTGTAGGCCTAGATGTATATCTAAATGAGGCCTGTAAGTGTACTCTCTTCAACTATTGTTAAATATGCATATTTTGACTTTTGGAATCTTCACACGTGTGGACAGAAACCCTAGAAACAGTCATCTTTACCTCGTTGTCTTTTATTTGCTTCTTCGCTGGAGAGAGAGGCCTTGTAGGCCTATTTTGCACCTAAAACAATGGTATATGATAATTGTTTCTATGACCACAAATAGTCCTTCCTTAACCTCGCACGTGTGGTTGTAGCTACTTCAGAAATGGCCTCCTTACCTTCGATGTTCTGTCTCCTTATCTCGTTGCCCTTGTAGCCCTCTTCTTTGTCTTTTCTTCTTCCTTTTAGCCCTCTTTCTTGTGGATTTTAGAGAGAGTTGTGTGTTGTATGAGGATTGGACAGCCTCTATAAATATAAGTTTGTCCCTCCTCTTTAGGCCGACTTGATTGTCCTCTAGCCGACATGACAGTTTACACCAAAATTCATCTTTTATCCATCGTTTTGCTGCTTGGAGACTTTGTTGATGCTAGGAGAGTATTTGACTTTGCTTGGAGATGTTTCCATGACCTTGTACATGACGTAACATGCCCTCAAAGGGTCTTATCATAATTATATTTTGACTTTCTAGAAGCACTTTAAAATGTGCTTGACCTATTTTCAATGAGCAAGAAACTCATTGACAAATATTACAAAAAATAATTACTCTTTTCTTGAATAAATACAAATTACATTTATGAAGACCTGGCCGAGTTACATTTCCTTCAACATTCCCTCTTAGTTAGGGAGGTATTCATACAACATTACAAGGTGTTTGGTAATTTTCAATCTTGAAGAATTCACATAAGAGAAATCGGATTTGCAATCCATATGTTATAGCATCATATCCATCAACATTGTCATAGTGTAAGGCCTTGACTAACAGCTCCATCTCTTTACAAGACCATGAGCTACAATGCTGGTGAAACCAATGATTTATAAACACCTTCATTATTGTCTCTCAAGGTACATACCCACCCAGGTGTTCACTGAGTATGACCTTCTAGGACTATTCTTATCTTGGTTTCCCAACCCTCAAAGAATATCGGTCCTCTTGCCCACTCTTGTCTTGGTTTCTCTACACATCCTCAAAGAGTATCAAATTCCAGATGATTACCTAATCCTCCCATTCTTTCTTCCTAAGTGAATACAAGAATGTTGTGTCTATCTTGTGTCTACATTTCCATTCATGGCCTTCATCTAGACTTACGGTTGTTAGTCCTGGTCTAGTGCATGACCTATGAAATGGAAAACACAATTGTCACTCCTTTGTAATCGGGGGTGATCCAAAAACTCCCTCTTGATCAAGGACCTGTAAAAGCTCCCTCTTAACTGAAGACTCTTTCCTTCATTAACAACTTCTTTGTGAGTCCTTTAGTTGCTTGATCTTCTTTCTTTCTTGATGTCATGAAGTCTATTCGAACTTCTTCTAAGTAGGGTACCATCCATCGATCACTTTCTTTCTTGGTTTGTCATGTCATTGCTTTGTGGAAAGTGACTATCCAGTTTTCTTGTCATCTTGGCTACTCTTTTGTCATCTTTTCCATGCTTCAGAATACTCTTCTCATGGATGCTTCATAGTACTGCTAGGTTACATGTTTGGACCTAGTAGCGTGTGATGACTTCATCCTAATATTACTTCAACATTGCTCTTTCTTTTGTTGGATGGCTTCTTCATCACAACATCTTTGTAGAGTAGAATTAGTTATTTGCACCAGGGTTGCAGGGCATACGCCTCTCCCCTCTCGCTCCCGCTCCCAATTCATGCTCCGAGTAGGAGCGACTCCGAAGGGCCTCAAGAGCGCGCTCCCTAAAAAAAAAACTCTCTCTGCGTTTTCAGCAGCATTTAGTCTTTTTTGCAAAAAATGTTTTTGCAATAATATTCCAAATGCAATTTTTTTTCAAAGAAACAAATAAGTTTTGAGTGGGGCAACCTAATGATCAAGCTTATGGCCCTAGTATTGACATGGAATTCATGGTAATGTTAAATTCTTAAAGTAAAAGTGACATTCTCCTTAATCTTCATTTTCATCCTTTTACCTAAATTTTTAACATTACCATGAAATGACTCGGGATGTTTGAGAGTGGTTTCGACCTCATTGGATTTCATATGGAGAAAGTATAATTTTAGATTTCATTCAAAATCCAACAAACTTGTTGGTTTTTCAAGATTTCAAGATTGAGGGATTGCAATGTTTCCATTGAATTTTGTCATGTATTAGGGTATGGAACTCATATTTAATCAAGAGCACCCATCCCTCTATGTACCTTGATGTTAGTGACATTGGTTGTCGAACTCCTCTATCATGACCCTCCTAAAAATGTACGCATCACTCAAACAAAATATTGATTTGACATGCTATGCTTTTTCTATCTTATGTTAATGCTTAGAGTGTGATATTAATGACAATGATCCCTATACAGATCCAGAGCTAATGACAAAGATACCTCTGGATATTAATGCTTAGAGAGTGATATTAATGACAAAAATCATGATTTTCCAACAAGGCTAAAAAATTAGACATTTCTCGTGGTGGCAAGAGGCCCAAGAATAAGCAATAGATGATAGATTTACTTGTATTTTCTAGTTTCTAGTAGTTTTTATAACTATTGACTCTTTCATATTTATTATGATATTTTTTAAAACAATATATGACAATTTAAGTTTGAAGTTGGCAATTATAACTCATTAGTAATGAATTATGAATATGATGCTTCATGAAAGTTGAAATTTGTTTCATTTTATTTCATTTTATAACATTTCATTTCATGTTAGATATTATTTGTTGTAATGGTTACACTTAGCTTACAAGTACAACTTTGGTGATCAATGATGATAAATGTTATATATTGCATTTTGAAAGCTTGAAACTTTAAGATTGATGAATCATGAGACTCAATATGTTGTATGTTACTATGTTACTAACTTGTGGATGTGGTTGATTAAGATTATAAGTTCTAAATTATTGTTGTTATATGGTTCAATCTATGTTTTTATACCTAATTCATCATTTTACATGTTTTTGCTGAGATATATGCATTAAATATAAAAAAATATAAAAATATCAATACTATATAAAAAAACGCTTCTGGATTTGCTCACAAACTAGGTGCTTCTGAAAATGTCACTCCCACTCCCAAGTAACTTTGATCTTCACCTTTTGTATCTCCAAGGCCTTTATAGTTGTCAAGGGTCTTTTATTTATCAAAGTTATCCTGCCTTCTTTCAAGAGATAACTTCAAGGCCTTTGTCAGATAGTGACTCTCGATGATCATGGTGTTCTTCACATGCTTGATCTCTTTTCTTCATTTTCTTCTTCTCAAATAGATAGGTCAACTATCTAATGCTTCTTGTGAGAGAATTCCTTCATTTCTTGCTTTCTGGACTTGTCCTCATTTCTTCTTGCTTTTTAGTCAACAATATTATGCTCCTTATGTGATCATATTCTTTTGTTGACCTTCATCGCATTGTAGTGCATGCCTTCGAGCATGTCCTTGGCATAGTTTTAAAAAACGGCCGTTTCAAAACGGAAACGGTCGAGTTGGTCCATTCCATTGCCCTCCGGAGTGACTCAGTACAAAAAACGGCTCGGTTGGCCGAGTCAGCCATGACTCGGCCGAGTCACAAACAGCGGCCCGTAACCCACTAAAATAGCAATTTAATGTTATTTTAATGAAATTTTAAGGGGTTTGCTGATTGGTTTGGACTTCAAGGTGTTTTATGAATTGGCTAAATGTTATTTGGGGTCCATTTCCCCCTCCCAAACCCTATTTAACACACTCAAATGCTCTCTACTATTGATATGCTATTTCAAATTTCATGGTAATGTTAAATTCTTAAAGTAAAAGTGACATTCTCTTTAATCTTCATTTTCATCCTTTTACTTAAAGTTTTAACATTACCATGAAATGACTCAGGATGTTTGAGAGTGGTTTCGGCCTCATTGGATTTCATATGGAGAAAGTAGAATTTTAGGTTTCATTCAAAATCCAGCAGACTTATCAGTTTTTTAGGATTTCAAGATGGAGGATTGCAATGTTTCCATTGAATTTTGTTATGTATTAGGGTATGGAACTCGTATTTAATTAAGAGCACCAATCCCTCTATGTACCTTGATGTTAGTGACATTGGTTGTCGAACTCCTCTGGGATTCGCTTCCTAAACTAGGAGCTTCTGAAAATGTCGATCCTGCTCCCGTTTTTGCTCCTGCTCCCAATTAACACAAAGAAGAGAAACCGTTTGGATCAAAAACGGTTAAGTGATCTAGTTTATGTCCCATACAACCTCCGGCTCAGACGAAACCATTTGCTGAACAAAAAACCTGATTCAGATGCCATTGTGTTGGAAGACATTATCCAACATCAGATTGGGTAGTGGAGAGTCGTCCCGCAGAGTTTGATCCTGATGAGGATCTTGATTAGATTTAGATATCGAGACATCAATTGAACTTGAACATGTTGTTCAGTTGAATGCATATCCCAATCCACCAGCCTCAGTCTCACAGCCAGCAAGGACTCTAGTTGTAGGTGCTTCCTCTGCTCAGCCACGACAGAAGCGCAGCCACATATCTACTCTATCTCAGCTTGCATCTACTGTAGTTGCACAGCCTGCTAGTGGTACCACTTCTACAGCTGCAGTTGGAGATGATGATGAGGAGGAGGAGCCATGGGGCCCCCTGTCTGACTCTGATGATGAACCAAAGATTGATCGACATGATCTTGGCTCCTCTGGCAGTAGCTACTAGCCAGTAGCTGTAGTACTAGTACTAGAGTCTGGTCACAGTTTACTTTTGTTGTAGAGGTCATTTCTAGCCTCCTTGGTTATGTGTTTTTTGTTTTGAGTCTTTGATCATGTATGAAAGTTGACTATGTATTGCCATTAGGTACCATTTTGATATAATGGATTGGTTCATGAGCCTACTTTGATCATATGTTGTCTTCCATCTATGTTATAATGCTGTGTGTTTGGAAACATGAATGAAAATCTTTAAAATTATGTTTTTAAAATCTTTTAAAATTATTTTTTTTTATAAAATAAATAATAATATATATATATATATATATATATATATTATATATTTTACAACGAACGAGTCATTGAAAATTGAAATCGAGCCAGCCGAGTCATTACCATTTCAGAGTCGGAGTCAGAGTCGATCCTCGACCGAGTCGGAGTCGGAGTTGGAATTTTAAAACTATGGTCCTTGGTGAAAGAGATTCTTTCATGTTTTATCATGTTATAGAACTATACCCATGACTCAATAATATGATCATTATCAAATATGCTTATCAAATATATTCAAAACTTCTCAAGGAGAGATCCACATATCATCTACATGTTCAACCATTAGAACATCTAGTAGCTTCATAACCCCAACCAATATCAAACTTCCAATGTATATGATCTTATATGCTAGCACTAAACTTTCAGGGTCTTCAACTATTCTAACACTACTTAATTTATTACATAATCCAAACACATCTCGACATAGGCTTCCTTCTTTGACTTCTCTAGTAGCACTCAACTCAGCCCAACATTCTTCCAAAAACATCCAAGTCTTGTTCACAACTTTATCAATCACGAATAACCATCAATAATGCTTAAATTGTTCTTTGACATTAAACATCCTCATGGCCTTCTCATTATGTCATCAATAATGGAGGAGATTCACTTCTCTTCAAGCTCCCTCTCAACTAGGGAGATAAGTCCATTAACAATTTTATTCTTCAAGTCGCACAAGCTCTTTCTTTTGCATCATCAAGTAATTACAGAATTCTGAACTTTGAAAACTTCATTTCTTTAGGAACATCATTCCTTTTAACTTCGCATGGCAACAAGGTAATCTATCAATCTTCAATGTCATCAAGATACTTACAGCTCCCTCTTTCCATCATGCTCATGAAGTCATTATGTAGTAGGTAGACATCTTCAACATCTTGAAGACTATGTACCTGCAAATCTTCAACAAGTACAACCAAGTAAAAATATACATGTACAGGAGTATGAAATCAATTTTACCAGCATGTCATTATAATGGGAGCATCTAGGGTTATCAAAACAATCAAACTTTAGACTTCCACAACCTAAGCCTAGTTAGGTTTATAATCAACAAAGGTGACATTTTTCATACCCTAGACTTTTACAACCATCTATGCTAAGGCTTTTTTCATAAACCTAGATTCCATTAAAGCATTAGATATCAACAACTATATCAAGTTAGAATTCCAGTCATAACAAAATCATTTTACATCTAGGGTTCCATTATCAAGCCCTAGAAACGTATATCAATCTCTACTAGGGTTTTGTCGTAAACCCTAGACACAAACATCAAAACTCCAATGTTAGATATACAACAATTCGATCAAGCTAGGGTTTCAAACATATAGAAGCACATACACCTAGGATTTTACATTAACTACTACAAGGGTTTTTCCATAAACCCTAATTCACCAAAACCTAAAAATCTTGGGTTTCATCGTATATCTTAGATGTCAACAACAAACCCTCAAATTTAGGGTTTCATCAACGAACCCTAAACATCAAGAGAGTAGGATTTCATCATATGTTCTAGACTTCATGGACAAACCCTAAGTAGGCTATGGTGTCGTTATCAACATACCCTAAGCATGAAAAGGCTAGGGTTTTACTAAAGTGAGTAAAAGATAGAGAGTACAATAATGATTGATTTGATCTAAAGATCAATCATCCTTAGCAACATAAGAATCTTTATAATGTAACCCTAGACATGAAAGAGTTAGTAATATAGAGAAAATATAAAATGATCATACTTTCTTATATGAAGAAGGTTTGCTACAAGTCTTTATACATACCTTGAGTTGTTCCTATCAACCTTGTAGGGTATCTTCTGCAACAAGGCATCTTTCTTTTGAAGTTTCCCTCTTAATCTAGGCATAATCTTCATACCTGCGAGCTTAGTCCTTCTAAGGAGAATACAAGAGAAAGGACAATAAAGATAAAGCTAAGTATATCAACATAATACTTATCTTTTGTAAGCAGATGGAAGCTTCTTCATGAAGGGCTCCCTCTTACCCGCAACATTTACTTGACAGGTACCAAAAATATACAAGTACAAGAGTATAATGACAAATTAGGGATTTTTAGATCCAAACCCTAAAATATCAATAATAAGGTTTTTATATTCAATTCTATACTTGCTAGGGTTTCCAATTTCTCCCTAGTCTTATCGACAAATTCCAGAGACTAATAAGCTTGGGTTATAGGATTAGGGTTTATAAGGATTTTAGCATTCATCAACAAAAGGATACAAACTCTAGAATAATATTTCAAAACCTAATCAATTTGAGTCAAACCTTATAAGGAAAATGATTATACATACCTTAAGAGAGACTTACCTTGATCCTTTATGATAAATTTTCTATAATGGTTTCTCCAAGATACATAAATTCTCTAAAGATGTCGAGGTCAAAAAGGTTGCTTGAGTTAGAAGAGGACTTCAATGCTGGGTCCAAAATGCTAGATGCTTTTGTTTGACTATAGTAGAGGGTTTTAAGAATAAGTCGTTGTAGGTATTCAAATAGACTTCTTACACCGATATAAACTGCTTCCTTGATCCTTTTTACAATTTGCAAGATTGATGGATTTCAAAAGACCAAGATTATTCTTTTCCTTGTTTGTAGTAGAGATCTTTGAGCTCCTTAAAGATCTCCTTTTTAGTGTTATTTTGTAGTAGATTAGGTCCTAGTAGCCTTCCTACTTAAACAAGCTTCATAGACTAGTATATGACTATGTTTGTTTTCAAGAGTTTGCTTTCTCTATTACTGTTAAGATTTAGATCCCTTGAGTTTATATAAATATATGTGTGCGGACCCTTGTCAAACCATATATATGATGACTTGATACTGTTATAGGATTCTCATATCCTTTTGTTGGTTGTAGCTTTTAATAGGGTCTTCCAATGAGATTAAGAGTGCCTCTATGTTTCTCGTTCTTAGTTCCTCTCTTCAAGAGGCTCTTTGCTGGAGGTTAGGACTATACAAAAGATGCCTTTGGAATGTGATTCTTTAATATGCTTAGAACCTGTGGTAACTTCATATGCACACAATTCATATCTCTAAGACCATTTCAGACCTTCATGTATAGGAACTTGTAAAATGGTGATTTCAAAACCCTTAAACAATGCTCAAAACTTCACTCTACTCCATAAGGAGCTCAACCTTGATTAAGCTAGTTATATAGCCTTTCAAACCTGAAAAATATGTTATTCGACTCCTCTAGGTACTTTGACCTATAAGCTTAGGTCCACGACTTGTTTACAGATGTATAGACTTGTAAGTGTGCCCAGAAATATGCTCTTTTAAAGCTCAGATTCTCTTCTAGATGGCTCAATTGAAACAATTCATTTTGAAACCCGACTTCTTTACACGAATGTGATCTTTAGCTGCCTTATTCTTTTGACCATAACTCTTATACCATTTTGAGAAATCTAGGGCAACTTAGTTTAGCCTTATTTAATTTGATTTCTCTTAACTTTGATAGTTGCTTGTGACATTCTTTTTAGATCCTTTTTCTCCTTATTATTATGCTCTTTATCATCAAACAACTACCAAAAATATGAAGATTATCAAAGACAAATAGACACTAGATGTAGGCACTCAGCCATGGAAAAACCCCTAAATAGGGGAAAACCCATAAACTTCTTATAGAATCTTCTTCAAAGGAGACTTCCAAGACACAAGACTAACTCACCAAGACCAGACCAACCACCCAACCAAGATATATGCTCCTCCAATAAGGTCTACTGCTAGCTTATGTAAGATTCAGACTTGTGGAAATCCTAGCCTCCACAGAACTTCACATTTAGGAGAGAATAATTCAAAAAAACACGAGATCCTCTTTCTTCCTTCTTTGTTGGTTTCCTATAAGACTCTCACACTTCCTTTCTTTCCTTAGATCCGAACAAATGTATATACTCCAAGTGTGTGTCTAATGGAGGTTGAATTGCTCTTTATATATAGGCTTCTTGTGGGCTGGAAGGGTCTCCTCTAGGCCGACTTGAAGGGCTAGTCGACCTGAGCTTTGGTGGACTCTAGACACTTCTTTACATAAAATAAAATCTCCTCTTCTTGTTACATGAGCTCCAATGGGTCTTTTATGTCATGAATTTGACTTTGACCCAATACAAAAATCGTAGAGCACACAAGGGTGCTTTGACCTATTGACTAATGACCCAAGCATGAAACCCATGCTTTAATAAGTCAATTTTCTTTTACAATAAAATTTATTTTTCTTTCTTTTGACAAATACAATAATTACATCATGTTATGAAGACCGACAGTAGTTACATTCTTCAATAAAAACCTCATAAAAGTTATATGAATTTTACAAGCCTTAAATTAGTTATTTTCTTAAAATTTTAATCAAATTTCTCCTCAAAAAATTAGGCAAACCAGCACTAGGAGAAACTAAGTGTCTCTGCAAGCTTGCAACCAAAGAGAGGCTTGAAGGATGGATGAACTTAATGAAAAATTAAAGGTCTGAAATTTGGTATGGCCTCCAAAGTGTCTCTTTCCCAAAACAACTTGAAATCTTCCTCAATGATCTGATAATCACTCGTGAGTGACCTCAGTTAATTAATTAATAAATAAAGGTATTACAGACTCATGTGATGGTGCATGTCTATGTTATTTTAGGCAATGGATCGATCAGATTGCAAAATACACAGACGCTGGAAGAATGGAAAACAACAAGAAAAACACAATAAGCAAATGCAAGAACACAACAGAAATAAGGAGTTCACCCTATCCTCTAGGGCTACGTCTCAGGTCCAACTTTCAATGGTGGCCTTCTTTTATTGTGTCTTTAAAGCAGAGATTTCCAATGAGGAGCTCAATTTGAGTCACCTGAAACAGATAATGTTTGGTAGGGTGGTTCTTGGATCCCCCAAGCCACTAGAGTACACAGAGTCTTTTCCTTACTAGAACTTGACCTCTCTGGTCTTTAATGGGAGAAGCCCAATGTGGTGCTCAATTCCCGATAGATCCTCTCAGGGATTGCTTGAACCTCTCAAGCTTTCTGTCTGCACGATGCTGCCTTAGGTCAGCTCTGCTCTCTGTTTTCTACTTTTTGCTTCACTGTCTCTTCTTTCCTCTCGCTCTCTCTGTCTTCGTTCTCTTCTTCTCTCTTCTTCTTCGTGTTCTGTTCTCTGTCTATTCATGGCTTAAAGCTGATCTATCTCATGATTGTTCGATTCTTCTTCCACCCATTCAGTTCACCTGCTACTATTCATTTGGAGTTCCCTGCCTCTACATCATTGTCAATGGCTTACAAGGAAGTGGCCACTTGTCCTCTTACGAACTGTGCCAGCTTTTCCTCGACGGTTCGGTAATTCAGTTACACCGTGAAATGACTCATCCGCCAACTCAGTGATCAACTCGGACTTCAAACTTCTTTATGCCGCAGCTTAATTCGCCTGTTAAAACTAGTTCCTCCATCGGACGCAATCTTCGTCGTTAGATCTGGAGCCCCCAATATTCGCTCATTTTGCGCGGTTGACTTGCTCGATCATTTGCGTGCGATGAGCAGTGGTTTTCCCTCTCATCCGCTAGACACGTGTCATGCGATGAATGGAATCGCTCGGTTTCAGCCAAATCTGCTTACCGCTCAAGGGTGCCCCCAATATATCGTTAGTTTTGGAGCGCGAGTCCTGCCTTTCGCCTTAGCGCTTTCCCCACGATTTCCCAGCTTCCTATGCGACTAAGCTCTCAGGGCCTTTCCTTCTCGAGGAGTTTTGCCCAGCGCTAATCGCGCATCAGAAATGGCCTCCATTTCTTGATCCAGGCTTCCCAAGTGCCAGTTTTGCCTCCTGCATGGAATCCATGGGCCTCAGTCAGCGTGCTTTGACCGAGGTCCTCGTCGTTCCTTGCTGGCTACAATCTGCCATTGTCCAAAGGTCTTCTTGATCGCTCTGTGTTCATAAATTCGAAGTCTGTCCTGTCTTAATACAGTCATGGCACTTTGATAATCTTCATGGATCCAATTCAGATCGTGGCCTTTCCACTAAAAAAGCTTTTGGACCACCAAAAGTTGGTTTTCAAGCATCAACTATGTGAGGGTACAATTGTCTCACTTGTCCAATCTCTATCCACTTTGCACTGCTCGGCTTTGAACCCTTGAGCCCTACTCTAAGGTACTCAACATCTCCTCTGCGTGTCGTCCTCACCTTCCTATCCAGAACTGTGTCTTCCTGCAATTCATTAAGATATTCAGGTAGCAAGTCATCAATAGAAGGCAATTGACTCTGCTCTTCGGGATCCTCAATTAGAGAGGGTTCAAACAATCTCAAGCAATCTGCATTTATGACTGAGTAGATGTGCATGTAAGCTGGTAGGCGAAAAGCATTCTCACCAATCTTCTCAAGTATCTTGAAGGGTCCATACTGATAGGCTTTAGCTTTTTACCTTCACCTTGCATCCTATCCTTGCTGATATACAACCAGACTTGGTCACCAACTTGGAAACTATGCTCCATCCGATGCTTGTCATGCCTTGCCTTGTATTTGGCTTGGCTCTTTTCCAGTTGTTCTTGTACTACCCAGTGGATCTCTTGGATATGTTCAATGAACCTAGTTGCCCTATCCACATCACTGTGTCCATCAACTATGGTATCTTTACCAAGGACAAAATCCAAAGGAGACCTTGGTGTGAAACCAAAAAAGGTCTCAAAAGGAGATCTTTGTGTAGAAGAATGTTTTGCTCTGTTGTAAGCATGTTGCACATAACATAAATGTTCATCCCAAAGCTTAGGATGCTTGCTACAATATCCTCTGAGCAACTGGATCAATGTCCTGTTGACTACTTTTGTCTGGTCATTCGTTTGTGGATGAAAAGTTGTGCTTTTCTTCAATTTGGTGTCCATCAATTCCCACAGACTTGACCAAAACTTTCCCACAAACCGGGTGTCTCGATCAGATACAATGAAAGTGGGTAATCCAAAATGAACCCATACATGTTCAAAAAATAGTTTTGCAGTTTGTTCAGCTGTAATCTGTTTATTACAAGGTATTAAAATACACATTTTGTTGAACCTATCCACAACAACATATAGATAATCATGACATTTCCTAGATTTAGGCAGTCCTCCAACAAAATCCATGGAAACACTTTCCCAACGGTGAGAAGGAACTGGTAATGGAGTGTACAAGCCTAGTTTTCTGTTGTTGGGCTTGCTTTTAGCACACATAGTACACCATCTTACATATCTAGAAATTGTCTCATTCATTTTTGGCCAATAACAAAATCTTTGCAGTTGTGCAACTGTTTTACTTACCCCAAAGTGATCTGATATCATAGAAGTGTGTGCTTCTCTAATTATCTTTACTCTCTCAATTTGTGGAATGCATAACTTCCCACAATTGAATAAGAGTCGGTCCTTTATATGATAATCCAATTCTTCTACTCGTTTTCCTTGACTTAAAGTTGCATATACATCCTTAAAGTCTATATCTTGAGCATATTGTTCAATGTAGCTTTCATGTAGCACAGAATTATGCTTAAGTATAGTAGATGCATTTATAATGGGTCTAAAGAACATGTCTGCAACTTTATTGTGTATGCCTTTTTTATATCTGATGAATAAATGAAACTATTGTAGAAAACCCATCCATCTATAGTGCCTTGATCGTGCAACTTAGTTTGGGAGTGTAGATATTGAAGTGGTTGATGATCAGTATGTATTACTGTCTCTTTGCCCATTAAGTAATGTTTCCACTTTTTCACACTTTGAACTAATGCATACGATTCTTTATCATATGTAGGATAGTTAACTACTACAGGATTAAAAGTCTCAGAATGATAATATATGGGTTAACCGTGCTGTGTCAACACTGCTCCCATGGCATAGTCACTGGCATCTGTTTGGATCTCAAATGGTCTTTGAAGATTAGGCAGTGCTAGTACAGGTGTTGTACTAATCTTTTCTTTCAAGGTGTCGAAGGCTTTCTACTATTTGCCTCCCCATTGAAACACTTTGTTCAATCCTGTTAAAGCATGTAAGGGAGCTGCAATTAAGGAAAAGTTAGAAATGAACTTCCTCCAATATTTTGTTGCTCCTAAGAAGCTTCTAACTTCTGTAGCAGATTTGGGTTTAGGCCAGTTTATAATGATTGCCACCTTAGAGGGATCTATCTTTAATTCACCACCCCCTACTCTATGACTCAAATAATTCAGAGATGTTTTACCAAATTCACATTTTGAGAGTTTAACATGAAGTTTTTCTCTTTTCAAAACATCTAGTATCTGCTTAACATGCTTTAAGTGTTCTTCCCACATTTTGCTAAACATCAGAATGTCATTCAGATACACAATAACAAAATCATCATGAAAAGGTCTGAGTACATCATTAATCTCATGAAAGTAGCAAGAGCATTAGTTAAACCAAAAGGCATAACTAGCCACTCATCCAATCCCTGCATTGTTTTGAAAGCAGTCTTCCATGCATCTTTTTCTGCAACTCTGACCTGATGGTATCCACTGTGCAAGTCTAGCTTGGAGAAATAAATAGCTTCTTTCAATTGATCTAAAAGATCATCTATGCGAGGAAGGGGATAACGATTTTTGATTGTTATCTTATTTAGTGCTCGGTAATCGATGCACATTCTCCACGAGCCATCTTTCTTTCTCACCAAAACGATTGGTGACCCACATGGTGATGTGCTAGGTCTGATGAACCCTTTCTCGAGCAACTCCTGTACCTGCTTCTTGATTTCAGCATTCTCTAAAGCAGACAACCTGTACATTCCAACGTTAGGCAATGGAGCATCTTGCTGCAAAATAATATCATGTATTATTTCCTTTTTGGGTGGCAGATCTTTAGGTTCTTGAAACAAGATATCATACTCTGGAACAACCTTTTCTAAATCAGTGTGATATTTAGCATTACAACCCTCAAATACATTGGTTTTATCAGGTTTCTTTTCCTTTACAACCATCAGTAAGAATTGTTTGCATGAATTTATCATTCTTTTCATCTGCCCTAAGTTTATGAGAGTATAATTATTCTTGAGCTTATGAGCTCTTACAAAGTATTCAATTCCATCTTTAACAAGTAGATACTTGTTCTCAGCTCTATAGAAATTTGCTTTCCTATCATACAAGTAAGGACTTCCTAAAATAATTCCACATATATCCAAAGGAATCATGTCTAACTCAAACTCATCTACAAATGCTGACCCAAAAGAAAACTTGAGTTTGCACTCTCTAGTCACTTGTAGTTGTGCTTTATCATTTAACCATCCTAATGGGTATGGTTTCTTGTGAGGTGTAGTTGTTAATCCCAACTTCTTTACAATTGCTTCAGAAATTAAATTTACTTATGAGCCACTATCAAACAAAGTATCAATCTTTTGATGTTTGGAAATAACTCGAATATGGAAAAGCTCATGTCTTTTTCTCTCATTCTCTTCATCAGTAGTAGATTGTGCAGAATTACTAGTAAATGCTTCAGAATTCTTACCTCTTATACCCGTGGCTGCAATGGTTGTTTCATCTCCCGAGTCTGACCCCAAATCTTTTTGAATAGCTGCAGCAGTCTTCGTCTTCTTTCCCTCGAACTTCTTAGGTCTCAGCTCTGGATGTAGAATCCAACAATGCTCATCATCATGCCCATCCTTTTTAGAATGAGTGCATGAAGCCTTGCTTTTTTGTGCAGTGTTAGCCTTCCTTGCTTTCCACTTCTGCTTTCTTTTCTCCTTATTCTTGCTTGCAGTGGGTTGGGATGATCCCCCAACTTCTGGACTTCCATTCTTTCCTCTAGCTTTTAGACGAGTAGCTTGTACAGATACCTCATCTATACTAGTGGAATTAAACATGAGGATGGTGTGCCTCATGTAGCTGTGTAGACCACCAATGTACTTCAACAGAGTCTCAGGTGAGTCTAATGAGATTCCTAGAATCAATGCTCTCTTTCTAAATTCTTGAGTGTACCCTTGCAAACTTTGCCCTTTCAACTGTTGAAGAGTTTGCCAACTCATCATGGCTTGCTGCATGTAGGCCAATGGATAGAACTGCTTTTTGATTGCAGAAACAAATTCACTCCAGACAGAGATCGTGTTACCATGTCTTTTCATGTTAGCTTGGGTTCTGCCTTGCCACCAAACCAAGGCAGTGCCTCCAAGGCGTAGGCTTGCTAGCTGAATCTTGCTCTTGCCCAAGTCGATATTCTGCACTCTGCAATAAACATCAATTTGTCTAATCCAACTGTCCAGCTTTTCTGCATTCAACTCTCCATCATATATAGGTAAATCAAATTTAACATCTAGTTTGATCAAATATGCTTTCTTTTAGGGCTATCAGGAGGTGTGAGAAAGCATTCCTCTTTCCCTTTGCCTTTTGAGTGGTCATGGGAATGTGACTCATCTTCTCCTTTGTCTTGCTTGGAGCCTGATGAATCTTCATCCTTATGTTTTCTAAAGTCCCTATACATTTCTTCTTGTTGGACACAGATTGTCATTGATGTCAATATGGCAATATTCAAGGAGACAGAGCCAAAGAAGAGGAGCACATAGAGCCAAGAGGAGCAGAGGTAGTTAAGCGTTGTATGAAGTTGCTGGTGAACGTTGGTTAAGGCTGCTGCAGCTGTTGAACACTGTTGAAACACTTGGAGAAAAGTTGCCGAAACACCAATTTCTCCATTGCTGAAACACCAACCTTTTCCGCAACTGTTCAACACTTGTGAAAAATTTGTCGATACACCAATTTTGGCGTCGCTGAAACACCAATTTTGGCGTTGCTGAAACACCAACCATTTCCGCGATGACATTATATTTTCAACACATCGTAAACATGAGGAAGCTAAAGCAAATGGAGGAGGGAAGCCATAAGGTCGAGCGAGTGTTGAGGAAGCCAAAGCTCAAGCGAGTGAGGAGGAAGCCAAAGAGCCATTGAGTAAGCGGAAACGAATGGACAAAGGTATGAGAATGTATAAAACAGTAAAAACAAAGAACTGTTGTTGATGTTGGTGTGGTGAAGAACCAGAGTGTGAGGTAGTAGAAGCAGCAGAGGCTGTAGAGGCAGTAGAAGCAGCAGAGGCAGGAGAGCAGGAGTGAGACAATCTCAGCTGAATAGTGTGCACCAGCATACTTGTTTATACCAAGGTTGGGTTGGAGCCTCATAACTGAATTGGACTGAAGTTATTGGGGGTAGGTGCTCCTAAGTGCAGAACCACTGCAAAACAGAGTTGGTTCTATGGAGGTTGGAGCCTCACTAAAGTCCAAGTTGGAGCTTGGTAACTATTCACAATCAGATTTATGCTTATATTGTATTTATTTCATTGCACTGTTTTGAGTTTTAATAAAAGCATTAATTTCAGCTGTTGATTTCTGTGTTCTGTGTATACATACACATATCTATATATGTTGTTGGCAATCACTAGAACAATTAAAAAATAAATAAATAAATAATAAGAAATATTGATTCACCCCCCTCTCAGTATTTCAACAATTGGTATCAGAGTCGGCTTCTTCATACTAGCCTAACAGCTTGAAGAAGGATCCGCAGCCATGATGAGAAATCACGAAGCATCAAGAAGACCTATGTTCGATGGCACTAACTTTGGTTTCTGGAAGAAAAGAATGACCTACTACTTAATGTCCCTTGGACCCGAAGTCTGGCATTTTGTTCAAAATGAATACAAAACGACTACCACTCTCTTCCAACGGACCAAGACGAGAGGAAAGCCGACATCGCAAATGCAAAGGCCATGAACTCCATCACTAGTGGAATCACTGATTCTGAGTTTACAAAAATCATGCACTGTACATCTGCTAAAGAAATGTGGGAGAAGCTAGTTGGCTTGTACGATGGAGACTCAAAAGTAAAAAAGGCAAAGCTTCAAACTCACCGAAGACAATTTGAAAGTTTGAGGATGGAAGATGAAGAAGACATTGCAGCATACCTCCTTCAAGTAGCTGAAGTGGTAAATTCCCTGAAAGGATTGGACGAAAAAGTTGAAGAAAGTACCATTGTTCAAAAGGTATTAAGGTCTCTTCCAGACAGATTTGACTCCAAAAAAGTGCTATAGAAGAAGCAAAGGATCTAGATACCCTCAAAATGGATGAACTCCATGGAATTCTCACAGCCTATGAAATGAGGAAAGATGGCCCAAGCTCCAAAGATGCAGCATTCAAAGCCTCAAAGTCAAAGAAGGGGAAAGAAAGGAATGACTGTAGTGATGAGTCTGATGTGGAATCCGAATTGGCTCAATTTGTACGAAAGTTGAAAAGAGGATCTAAGCTTAAAGGCAAGTATCCCCTTATCTGTTTTAAATGTGCTAAAATAGGTCATTATGCAGCAAAATGTCCTCACAAACATGATAGTGATGATGAAGGAAATTCTAAAAGAATGGCACATAAAAAGAAAGGGTTCAATAAGAAAAACTTCTTCTCCAAGCAAAATGAGTCTGATGAGGATGAGTTTATGGTCATCAAAAAGAAATCAAATGAGGAAAGTGATCATGATGAAAGCCAAGAAGCATTATTCATGGCACTCGCAGATGATGATGACTCAAGGCTGGAAGGAAATGTAGATGAACTGTTAATAAGCGCCATTGAAGAAAATGAGAAACTACGGAACAAAATCATTTCTCACAAAATGGAAAACAAGGAAATAATGAGAGAAGATCTCTTGGAAGCAAAGCTTAAAGAAAAAGAAGAGACTTGTGAAGAACGCAAGGCCGAAATAGTGTCTCTGAGAAAGGAGTTGGAGCAAATTAAAAAGCTCTGTAAAAGCTCTCAAATACTTGAGACTATTCTGAAAAATCAAAAACCTCAGCATGACAAGTCTGGAATAGGTTTCAAGGGAGAATCCTCAAGCACTAAGAATAGTGTGAAAAGCTATGCCAATGCACTTTCCTGCTATCCAAAAGATGAAAAAATATGTTATCAAAAGTGCATCCCAGACCCCAAGAATGAAGAGAGAATTACTCCAAAGAAGAATGTGGAGTCGAATCATGGACACTACAGCAAATACAAAAACTGTACTCTACCAAGGGCCCATCGCAAATCCGGAGAATGAGGGAGGAGTAATTCCCAGGATGGAAATCGACTCAAATTGTGACTGCTTCAACAAGTACAAAACCATCTTTCTTGGACACTACTTTCACTGTAAAAACTTCAGTCATCAAGCCAGAGATTGTATGGCTCGCAGAAGTGAAAAGACAAATCTAAAGGACCGAATAATCAACTCATATGCCCCCAAAAGGCAGGGACAAATCAAAACGTTCAATCCATTTGATCCCTTGACCAAATTTGATCTGATTTGCTCTTTCTACTACAATAATGGACACTATGAACAAGACTGCCCACTCAAAGGAAGAAAGACGAGTAGCAAGAACCCCAGTATGGACAAAAGCGGCCTGACTCTATATGCTCATAATAATGAAAACCAGTGGTTTGTAGATAGTGGGTGCTCCAGAGACATGACAGGAGACAGAAGGAAGTTTGTCTCACTGAGCAAAAAGGAAGGGAATGTGTCCTTTGGAAGTGGATCAGGCAGAATTGCAGGAAAAGGAACAGTTACTCTGATCAATGGAAAAGGAAAAGCTCAAGATGCTCTGCTAGTTGATGGACTCAAGCACAACCTCCTGAGTGTCAGCCAAATCTGTGATCAAGGACATAAGGTTGTTTTCAGCACCAAAGACTGTGAAATAAGGAACTTTGCCTCAGGGAAACTTGTGGTAAAAGGGGTGAGAACACCAGACAACATTTACATACTGAACAAGATTCAAGAAAATAAATGCTACGTGACTCAGACAGATGAGAGTTGGTTGTGGCACAAGCGACTTGGACATACAAGCTTCGAAAATCTGATCAATATCAGCAAGATCAAAGTTGTACGAGACATCCCAAAACTATTCAAACCAAATCAGGGAGTATGTGGTCCTTGTCAACATGGAAGGCAAACCAAAACCAGCCATAAGACAAAGGAACACTATACATCGAAGCCCTTGGAAATCATCCATGCTGATGTGTGTGGGCCAACTAGAAATCAAGCACTCCAAGGAGAAAGGTACTTGTGTTATTTGTTGATGATTATACTAGAATGTTGTGGATATATTTCATAAAGTATAAATCTGAAACTTTTGAATGTTTTAAGAATCTAAAAGCCCTTGTAGAAAATGAAAAAGATTCAAAAATTAAGTGCCTCAGAACAGACAGAGGAGGAGAATTCACATCAAACGAGTTTTGTAAGTTCTGTAACATTCATGGAATTAAAAGAGAATTCTTGGCTGCCAGAACACCTCAGCAAAATGGGGTAGTTGAAAGAAGAAACCGAACAGTCCAAGAAAGAAATGTCAAGAACTATGCTATTAGTAGCAGATCTACAGCCTAGATTCTGGAGAGAAGCAGTAGGCATCGCTGTCTATACGCTGAATCGAACTCAATTAAGACCAAATTGTGAAAAGACTCCTTATGAGCTATGGAACGGAAGACCTGCTTCGGTGAAGTATTTCAAGATTTTTGGAAGCAAGTGCCTCATAAAAATAAATGATGGTTCACCAAGAAAGTTTGATTCTCGAGTTGATGAAGGGATATTTCTTGGATACTCTACATGGAGCAAGGCTTACAAGTGCTACAATTATCGACAGAAGAAAATAGTGGAAAGCATTGATGTAAAGGTTGATGAAGAACTTCTAGTAAAGGAAATTGAAGAACATGAAGATGACTTTCTCCTTGAAGAAGAAGAACCTAAAGAAGAAGAGATAGATGATGAAGAAGAAGAAGAGAAAAGAGAACCACCTCATACCCCTTCAAAGATGAAGTATGTCGAAAGATATCATCCAGACGAACAGATCATTGGCGATAGAGATGAAGGTGTGCTGACCCGAAGAAGGATAACAACCTCACCCAAGAAAAAAGTCATTGCCCTCCTATCTATGATAGAACCAGAAACATTTGCAGAAGCAAGTAAGGATCCTCATTGGGTAAAAGCCATGGAAGAAGAAATGTCCCAAATTGAGAAGAACAAGACATGGGAGTTGGTACCTCTTCCAAAGGACAAAAACATAATAGGAACCAAATGGGTGTTCAAAAATAAAATGAATGACGAAGGACAGGTTATCATAAACAAGGCAAGACTTGTCTGCAAAGGCTATTCACAAATTGAAGGAATTGACTTTGAAGAGACATTTGCACCAGTGGCCCGTATGGAAGCTATCAGGATGTTCTTAGCATTTGCTTGCTCAAAAGGATTCAAAAGCTATCAAATGGACGTGAAATCAGCATTTCTAAATGGGGAACTCAAAGAGGAAGTCTACATGGAGCAGCCATAAGGTTTTGATCTGACAGCAGGAAAGGACCTAGTCTGTAAGTTGAAAATGGCTTTATATGGATTGAAACAAGCTCCTAGAGCTTGGTATGCAAGATTGGATCACTACCTACAACAACAAGGCTTCAAAAAGGGAGTGGCTGGAAGTAATCTATACATAAAGACAGATCAAGGTAAGTTACTAGCTGCTCTTGTTTATGTCGATAATCTGATTTTTGCTAGTAATAATGATGATATGAGCCATGAATCTTCTCAAAACATGTCAAAAAAGTTTGAGATGTCAATGATAGGAGAGTTGTCCCACTTCCTTGGACTTCAAATATCTCAAACCAGAGCAGGATTGTGTATATCTCAAACCAAATATCTAAAAGACATGCTCAAAAA